>JAAXYW010003614.1:0-11186 GCA_036851895.1 Orthonychiurus folsomi | reverse complement strand
AGGCCAACCCGTGGACGGGCGGAAGCAAGCTTCACGACCCCATCCGGTTTCCAAAAATCAGTTTAATATACTGGACCCCCAATGGGGATCGTATCAGATATTAAGCTGATAAGAACAGATACTACACTTTGATCTTAGCCAAAAGGCCGAGAAGCGATAAAAAATGAGTCCAAACACAGTTCAAGTCACTCTGGAACAGTCGAAACCTCAAAAAGCATCTACCGGATCGGGTGAACTACATGCGAACGGATCGTGCGATTTGCTCAGTTTCTTCGATATCTGGTAGAACGTGATACTCTCGAGTATATTTAGCATAGGTATCTTTCAATATATTAGCAGTTTCCCATTTCAAAGGAGATTGCGCAAATTTTCCTCATGTTTGCTTAGTGTGCTCGAGATGACACCGACGAGTAGTGCTCCGACCGGATCAGGTATTCTGGTCCTTTTATTGAATAAATGAAATAAAGCATTGGTTCTTGTATCCGATATCCGAAATTTTGGTTCGGTTTGTGTCACGGATATCCGAAATATATGATCGGATTACGTACCGGATATAGGAGATATCTGAACGGATTACCTACCGGATATCCGAAGTATCTGATCGGATTACCTACCGGATATCCGAAATATTTGTTCGGATAACGTACCGGATATCCGAAATATCTGATCCGATTACGTACCGGATATCCGAAATATCTGATCGGATTACCGGCCAGATATCCGAAATATCTGATCGGATTACGTGCCGGACATTTAAAACATCTGATCGAATTATGTGCTGGATATTCAAGATTCTTATGCGGATTGTGTGTAAGAAACTCGAAATATCTTATCGCATTTTATCTGATCGGATTACTTATCGGATATCCGGAATATCTCTAAATTTGAATATAATGTATGACTGTGCCGGATGATACCGACTTTTACATGCATGGCATAAGGTGATTGCTAATTGGGATTTAAATTTTAAGCTTCCACCGCTATATAGGTTAAAAATATGTTCATCTATTGTTTTCCTGCATGATACATTTGAGCTTAAATTTTAACTCGCACAGCATCCTATCCGATGATTTTTCCGAAAGTTTTCAGATCTGATTTGACCTGATAATTCTGGTGCGATCGGAGCCACATTCACACGCACGCAGCCCCATCATGCCTCCTTCAGCATGCACAGCACGGGCGCTGCTTCTGCGTTGGGTTAGGTTGGGTTGGGCGGTATGCTGTGTGTGTACAATCCATTGTGAATATGCATAGGTTATAAGGCATACACCGACTCCTGCACCACTCCACCAACGCGCTGTGACTGAGATTGAACACTAAACTAATTGGACTATTTTTGGTTGGATTGGGGTTGACTAGAAGCTCTTTTAAGTTGGCCTTGTATTTTAAACTCTGTTGCGTTGGGTTAGGTTAGGTTAGGTTAGGTTAGGTTAGGTTGGGTGGACTGCACTAATTAGCGATTTGGTGCGCTAGTGTTTTATTAAAATAAATAATCCAAATTTGCAGTGCCATGCACCTTGTAGTAGCTGCGTACAAAAGAATCACAAACTCACTACAAAATTTAAAATTTTAGAGTGAAAATTCTTACCTGAAAAACCTCGTTATTTGGCTGCTTATTTTCGACGTGCTGTCTGTTGTGTTAATCTGACGAAAGTGGTTTAGTAGTTATTTTGAAAAAAAATGTTGTCGAAACTTCAATATTTTCTATGTTAAGTCGGATTTTGGTTGGGTTATGTTGGGTTGCCTCTCCGTGCGGTGGAGCACTATTATATTCATTGCAATTTTTGAACATATGAAAATGATTTCAATCTTTTGCAATCTGGGTTAGGTTAGGTTGGGTTGGGTGAGTTACACTTTTCAAAATACAGAAAGTGGGTATAGCTATTTTTAAAAAAATTATTGCAACTTTGAACATATAAAAATAATTTCAATACTTTGCAATCTAGGTTAGGTTAGGTTGGGTGAGTTACACTTTTCAAAATACAGAAAGTGGGTATAGCTATTTTTAAAAAAAATATTGCTAAAACTTCAATGTTTTCTTTGTTAGGTCGGGTTCGGTTGGGTTATGTTGGGTTGCCTTTCCGTGCCGTGGAGCACTATTATTGTAGTGCATTGCAACGTTGAACACCAAAATAATTTCAATACTTTGAAATCTAGGTTAGGTTAGGTTGGTGAGTTACACTTTTCAAAATAACGAAAGTGGGTATAGCTATTTTTAAAAAAATATTGCCGAAACTTCAATGTTTTCTACGTTGGGTCGGGTTTGGTTGGGTTATGTTGGGTTGCGTCGTGGAGCACTATTATTGTAGTGTACTGCAACTTTTGAACATGTAAAAATAATTTTAATACTTTGCAGTCTAGGTTAGGTTAGGTTGGGTTGGGTGAGTTACACTTTTCCAAATAACGAAAGTGGGCATAGTCATTTTTTTAAAATATTGCCGAAACTTCAATATTTTCTGTGTTAGGTCTGGCTGGGAGACAGTTTTTCGTGGAGCACCAGTGAATGACATTTTGCGAAATGAAGGAAAGTGGTTTGCCATTATTAGAAAGATTCACAAAAATTCAATATTTTGGAAATAGTCGACCCAAACCGAAACCCTGTATTCCAAATGCTTTAAAATATTTTTTTTAACTCTTATTGCATTAGCAATTAGCAATGTCGCTCAGAGTTGACTTTACGGCGCGCAAAATTTATCTCAAAAGTCCCAACACCGAAAAGTCAAAGCGTTAGAATTGTCTGAAAAGGATTTTGGTGAGGTTGTTGCACCGTTGCAACCGTAATTAGGTAGGTTAGGTCATCGCCTCACATTGCAGACATGTGCAGATATGTGAAATAAATAATGATTTCAAAACTAATTTTACTATGTTGGAGAAAAAAACAGTCACCCAACCATCCTAACCCAACACACGAAACACAACCCAACTCAGTTAAAATATTCCCGAAGAATCTGGCGGAAGCGCCGAAGGAAGGTCCGCCCGAAATAAATTAATACTTCGAAAATGCTGTGTAATGCTGTGTGTGTGTTTAATTTATTTAACGAAACAAATCACAATACACGGTTTATTAAGGTTTTTGTTGTTAATTTAAACCGTAATACGGACGAGAGATGTGTGCAGACTACTTTACATTTGCTGCTTTATTACGCACTTCAAAATCGACGAGTGAAGAAGTATGAATATGAAATCTGTTTCGGTTTTATCAAAGCGGGTTTGAGCGCATCTACACTTGAAAAGCTGACGAAATCCATAAAATTCCCACACAATAAATTGTAGCTGCTAAGTTGACAAAGTGGAGGAAGTCGGAATGCAGAAATTGATATGAGGTTGAAAGGAAAGGTTACTTATTATTCTCGGATGGGTCGAAGGACCTTTAATCGATTCGTCACAAAGTACTTCCATTGAAGGGGAAATTCATCCATTCCACTCCTCCAGCTCCGTCTGTTTCAAATCTAGCTGACCAATACCTCGTGACGTAAAATATTCATTCAAGGCTTGCTATTTGTTCCATTTCGTTTGCTTAAAACCATCCGGTTGTTCTCAGTCTCGCACTCGTTTACAGAAGGATTTAAATTTCCGTCAATTGTTACCATTTCGTAAAGCACTTTGTCCACGCTAGCCTAGTAGCCCAAAGGAACAAGATTTTTGTTCGTGTGGTTGGTTTCACGTAATCAATATACATGAGGTAGACATTGGAACACCTTTGTAAGTCTAAATTGAAATTAATATTAATTTTCTATGAGACTGCATTGCGTGCATCGGAGATTGAATAAATATTTATTTGCCTACCGCAGAAATATCAGGAAAAAAAGTGTAAGGCGACCCCATTGTAAGGAATATTAGAACAAACATCATTCAAAATTTACAAACAAATTTTTAACAGAATAAATTTAATCCACCCATTCCCTGCCCTCCCTCAACTTTTAATCAATTTTACGACTGACCTGTTGAATTTTGGTCACTGGTAAAATTTGAGGCATACCGGGGATCAAATGCAGGTGTATATTGGCACATCAGTAATGGGAATCGCGTGTGTTTAGCACAGTCTGAATTATGTGGATCAAAGGCTTTGAGATTCCTCGGGTCCAGCCAGGGTGAATGCATTTTGTGCGTCACAGGCAAGCACGCCATGGCGAGTTTTAGCCGAATTTTTAAATTTATGGGTTTGGAGAAAACTTTTCCTTTCGTGTGATGGTGTTGATCGTTATTCGCATGGTTTATGATACATTTACAATGTTCATTCTCGTTCACAAAAGTTTGCGCGAGGACAGGAAGGAAAACTATGGTTATGTGATGTAGTGCTAAACGCAATCAGAGTGAGACCGGTTGGAAGTGAAGTGCAAAGAGAAAGGTGAAATTGGAACGACGAAACGAATGCAATTTGTTTGATGAGTCCTTCCCCGTATCCTCAAGAGGAATGAAGTTCCAACAGAACATTTTCCTTTCCAAGTTTTCCTTTTGCAAAAGAAAATCAGGTCCTGGACTAGTGGATCCGGATGTGAGGGGGTTAGTCTAGTTTTAAGGAACTTCTTTCCAGCTTAGTGCCTCCAAGGAAATCTTCCCTATTTATTATGCCCGATTGAGTTTTCTGTTTTCAGTTGTTTGTATGCACATATGATTTCAGTAGCTTCGCTCCTAAATCTAGAAAAGGAAAGGGTGTATTTATAAGATTACTAGTTTTGTGCATACAAATCCTCCATGTACTGCGATTATTCCAGCTCTTGATTAAAATCAACCGATTTATCAGATTAGGTGATTAACTGCTAATTTACTTATTATATATTATTTGAATGCCGGAATGACTTGTGCAGCTTCTGCACAAGACACATGCATAACAACCCACATGAGCATGAGCTTTAGGTGTTGATTTTGATTTAATCTTCTCTCCTCCACTCCACCACTTACATACTTTCCACATGAATAAAAAAGAAATCGGGGAAAAACCCGGGGACCATTGATTGAATTCCTGTGTCTCATTTCCAAAGGACAAATCAATCACCTGGAGGCTGACGCGAACCAATCCAGGGCGAATGGCCAAATTCCCTTGAGATTTATACACAACTATGAACTTATCGCCAGACACAGCACTACCGTCTGAGTCCCGCCGTAGAGTTCCAAGGAATCACAAGTTTTGACCATTCGAGTAGAATGCAAAAGGAGTGTGCTTCGCCATGGATCTTTTCCGTGTTCGGAAATTGCTTCCTTACTTCGCCGTCACTTCCAAATCCCGGTGCCACTGCACGGCCATGGCTGGGTCAAGATATTCAATTTTCCTTCTGCTCTCTGGACAGTGTCACACAGTAGAGCAAGCTGTCCATTCATTTTAACTTTGAGTTTTCCAAGTCACACATTTCAATTTAAAATGTGGGAGATCTTGTGCCGTACGCGTACTGTACACATATACGACCTGCTGTGTAGTTCCGCAGAATACATTTCCGAGTTCCCGAGGAATAAACCATGTAGCTCGTAGTAAATTGAATGCCCTTTGTGTCACTTTACTAATGAGACCTTTCCAATTTGTTCGTCATTCCACCAAATACGGTGGTTCAAATTTCCAAGTGATGTTATCATGAGGTTGGTGAGAGTAGAGAAGGAAAGACAATGACAGGGAACTGCCGTGCCGTACGTGTGTGCCTGGAATTCTAACAAATTCCAAACACCTCTCTCCTTGTGACTCCACTAGTCCACTACGTACATATTTACTTGGATGCTGTTAGTTAATTGAAGAGTAGTCTGCGGAACACGAGAAGGGGTGGGGATGCGTGCAGGAATGGATATTCCAGAGAAATCCATCCATTTGTCCCCAAAATCAACCATGCATTGTGATGGCCACCACCGCGCCACGGTTTGGGTTCCCTTCTGCGACTTGCATGGTCTGGAAATTGTCAGCTAACTTTGAATATAAATTTATAATACTGGATACTCGGAATAGTTCCCGTTCGTAGAACTTTCCAGTTTCGGGTTGAGGTGTGAGTTAGGAGGATTTTCAACGCAACAACTTCATTTTAAAATTCTTTCCTTCCAGCCTGCATCGGGGTGAGGAAACTTTGGGGAAACATTCGGGAATGAAAATTGTTTTCAAATCCAGACCGTGCAGACTTACAAGCCAGTGCCCCCCTTTGACAGAATCCTGCAGTCCTCCTTCGACATGACCTTAATTTCCGGCATGGTAGACTAATTATACCCCGAACTAGGGTTCTTCACGAGTCAGTTCAACCCTATTATTCAAATTTGCTTTGCACCCGACTCAAATTTAGCGCTATAAAATTTTAGTTCTTCAAATCTAAACCCTGTATAAACTGCATGACCCAAATCCGATATAAACCTGATCTAAATACTGTATTCAAACCCCAAAATCCAGAAACTGATCCCATAAGCCAACTCGAACCGGAACACAGAACCCTTGAGAAACCCTAGCCTCATACCACACCGCAGAAGCACGTAATGACCCTTTCTTCCTCCCGTTTTCACCCGATTGCGAGTCTTGCCAACGTTCATCTTCTCCAGACGCCAAGTAATCAGAGTTAATTAAGAAACCGACAATCCAACTAGGATATGAACACCATTCCCCTCCACTCCTCTACAACAGGAGTAAATCTTTCCCTGGCCTAGCTTCCATTGTATTTAAGCATTGGAAACGAGGATTGCAAACTTTGCATTATCTTCCAATTGGTCCTAATGCTATTAAACATCCTTTGATCGGCCCAGCGCTCACGCTGTGCAAGCAATTTCGGTTGCGGTTGCGATTCCCCTAATTGTGTTTACTATTCTCATATTCTCGTCACACAATTGAAAACAGCCCGCACACGTTCCATCAAACCTCCGACGATATGTCATCATATTTTATTGTCTGTCTGTCTAAAATAAAGGTGTGGGGTTGTAGTCAATTTGTATTCTGATCCAAAACCCAATTCTAACTTGTGAAATATCTATGCCTCCCTACCTCTTCTTCATCTGACGGATCAATTCCTTATTTCTTGCACGAAGTCATCTCATAGTACTAGAACAAGGATATTCTTCCGTTAAAACACGGCCAGTTTCCTCTTTTTTTACACTGCGAAATGGTTTTTCACGGATTCTTAGGGATGGAGCTAAGAATCTTGGCTGACTTCAACCCAGGGCATGGCAGGGACTCCAATGAGCAACAAACGAAATAGCACACCGTAAAATGCGTAGCATAGTAGTGTAGAAATCAAGGGAGCGGAGGAGTGGAGTGGAATTAAAGTGGATTGATGGGAGGCCGGCGCAGCGGCGGGAATTGGGTACCCACCGCACGTGAGCAGGAAATCAAATTATTTGAACGAACTCATCTTCTCTTATTAGCATTTTAGGTATTCCTCCATTGTAACCTCCACTTCGAGTTATACTTCCGTCAAGTAATTCGAATTCGTCGCGGTATGGTATGGTCATGGCATGGCTTCCAGAAAAATAACCGTCGTGAAATGAGCTGCGGCTCGACTTTTAGCTGTGCCTTCCTGGGATATATATGATGTAAGAAAAGAATTCGGAGTGGATTCCGCATTGCATTGTTGGTATTGTGCATCATCATGCATTGGTGAAGCTGGAAGACTGACTAAGCTTGACACGCACGCTTGAACTCCAGATATATTTATTCATTGCGATATATTGTCTGTGACTGGAGGACGGAATTCGCAGCAACCAATCTGATTGCGCGATTTCCTCCTTGTCACGTACGTACGTATCATCGTATGACTGGCGTGGCCCAGAGGATCCTTGGATTTGGCAATGTGAATGGGAACGGATTTGCATTCTATTCCTGATATCATTTTTCTCTTAGAGATTCCTTCTACTGTGCTGCGATCTTGGGCGGGTTTAGGAGGTTTACTTAATATTGATTTGACAGAATAATTCAAAAAATTTGACAGCTTAATGGAACCTTCCCCACAAATCCCTATTGACTAACCAAGTTGAATTGACATTTTAATAAAAGCTGACGGACGGACGAATCTCAACTTCAGCTTACATGATACAAAAGAAGGGGGAGTTTCTTGAGGGATTTTAAGGCTAAGGTTTCTTTATGTAAATAGCAATTTCTCTGATGGTTTGGAAAGGAGGACCTTTTGTTGGTGGGAAGTGGAGCGGGGGGAGTAAATTTTGTGAAAGTCAAGTACTAATACTTGCTTTAGGTTATGGGACATGAATTTCTTGAGTAGTTGCAGTGTAGCCCGTAGTCGTACGATGACATACAGTGGTGCAGGGTAAAAGTAACTGAAAACTCCTTCATTCAAATTACAATATGAAAAGTTTGCATCTTAATGTGAACCATCAAAATCATCCACTGTTCAAATTTCAGCCATATATCAATATTTGCACGAGCAACAGCAATGCTGTTATCTGCGTCATTCGAAAGCCATAAATAAACTCAACGATACATGTTACAGGTGATGACATTCATGATGTATTATGTCATGCGATACGATACAAACCTTGGATAATTGAATTTATATTGCCACAAATCAACTTGGATTTGTGTCATTAGGTCAACTTATACTTTGGCGTAAAAATTAGAGGATTCGGGCTCAGGCTTGAAAACGCCGTTTAATTTTAGATATATTTAGCTTAATTACCAATATTATAATACAGCCAACGTACAAGCTAGCTCGTCAGAGATTTCAATAAATTAAATGCTGACCACTTCAATCGAAGTCAAATTCTCGGTAAGACTTCTTTTCTTTCAAGAATGGATACGGTGTATGGTAGTCGGAAGTGCTGGTGTCTACGGTGTGATAATGAGAAAATTCATGGTTCTAAATCCTAGGCCAGCACTTTTTGAACCCATGGCTTTTGGCAGAATCTAAGGAAGAAACTTTAGAAGGATTTTTCCTGCCATCACTTTGACTGGCTGCTTTGCAACACACAAGTTAAGTTGGCAAGTTTCCTAAATGCTTCTGTGGGCGAACGCCAGGAAGATCCATCGCACAGCAGAATTTTTTTGATGGAGAAAAAATCCCCTGGTGTTTGGAAAGCTGTGCCCCTTGTCTACACTTCCCGTGAGCATGGAACCCCGGTGATATCAGTTTATGTAATCTAATTTTGATTCCAACTCTACTCACAAAGCAAACATTAGCCCATTAAAGTTTCCTTTTTCAACTTGAGCCGTCACATGAATTGAGGGTGTGGCAGATAGCGTCAAATTTCGGAAAATCTTGCCAAGGAATCTTGGGCAGCAACCAGCCTTTTCCTTTGCAAATTTGAGTATAGTCGATGAATGATTTATCAGAAATCAAATGGGGATGCTCATGTATTTTAGTGTTGGCCCTAAAATTGTCTTGATATTCTATTCTTGCACTAATGTCAGTCAGTATATCGGAATGCGAGTAGTTACGTACTTAGAAGAATGACAGAAAAAAAAATCCAACCTTTTTGAACTCAACAGTAAAACGCGATTGTGTCGGAACTAGAATTGCAGTGGGAACAGTTAACGAATTACAAACGCTTAAAGGTCACAGTCACTCCAATTTGTTTTGCCAAAAGCGCTCAAACATATCTGTAAACCAGTTTATGCAAAAAAAAAGATTGTTTTGTTCATCTGACGTTGCAAAAAATTGTCACAATTAAAATCCTTGGTAAAATTTTTCCCTGTGGCGTCTATGGTTGACTTCTTTCAACAACTTGAGACCAGCTATCCTGTTATCCCCGCACTAATAACATAAAATTGTAAGTAATCAATAAACCACCTGGTAAAGTAGGACAGACAGACATGCGGAAGAAATGGATTGTTTTACTTTTGTTTTCTGTATGTAAATCTTGGATCGGGGATAGGAAAACCCCTCACAGACCAAGGCTGTTATATAATTAGGGAATCGATCAATCGATGCCTTCACGAATTTATAATTCTCCAAACATAGCATCGTACTTAAAACGGATTTGCAATTCCACTGTAACACAGTAGCCGATTCCACAGTAGCCCAGGATGGAATAGAAAGTCAAAACGAGGAAAGTTTTGCAACCTCCACGTCAGTCCAGCAAAGCCAGTAAAATAAACGTAGTGCTATATGTGTGCGTGTCAACATTTCTCCGCCAAAGTTTATTGGGGTTAGCGTAGCAGGTGATGTGTGTTATTACGGTTATATTCTATTTTATGGTACAACAACCATTCGGGCGAAGGTAAACTCGATAAATGACGGCTTACTGAATGAAGTACTAATAATATGTTTTGTGTGGATCCTATAAGGGGTTTCCGTCTGTCCAATCAGCTAATATAAGTACATAGCCCCATTGTTCCAAATGTTTGCATGTTTATTCAATAGAAATACCAATGTAATTCTCCGAGTCTCGGATCCAGGTTAAGGTTACTCCGCTGAATTTTTGAAAAGGTTAAGTTTGCAGTGAAAGGGTTGTTTTAATTTGATGAGGTGTTGGTCTATTTTTGCAACTGGCCACACCCTGTACATGAGTTCGTCCTAAATTTGGTGAAAAAAATTACATCGAACGAAATTTTGAACTTTTCGTTTCCATTCAGTGAAAGAACTGGATCCAATTAATTCCGCACGTAAGGCCCCTTCATAATTTGCATACCCAATTCAAAGATGGCAATCTCAAAAGCACTTGATCCCAAAGCCTCTCGTTTCGCAAAAGAAATGCCATGCATGCAAATTTTTGTTGAACCACGTAACCTACCTATTTCAAGTTTTATTCAACCCAGCCATGCCCGAGTTTCAAATCTTATCGTGCATTCATTCCGTTGGAACATGTTTCAGATTGTGGTAGCCGAGAACTGGTAAAATATAAGAAAGCAAGGCACGCGGCTGAAAGCTAACATTTTTATGACTAGTACTCAAAGTCCAAATCACATGGATTGAGTGCTTTTCCGGCAATAAAAGTGGGAGAAGGGGATGACAATATTTATCAGATTCATAGCACAGAAAAGGTAATCCGCACAACACGTCACGATCGCAGTGTGCAAAGCAATAATCATATCACTAGATAAGCAAACGGCCGATCGCATTTGGATTTAGACACCTAACATTTGGCAAAATCCACAATTTCCACTCCAAATATGCTTCAATTTGCGTTTCTGACTACCGTACATTTACAAAGTCACACCTCAACGTAAAAAATGTGTTGATGCTCACAAAAAGAAAGAATTGCATACAAATTTTATGACATTCTCAAGATGAATTCAAAATAAAGAGGGTAGCGTTGAATGTGCATGGATCTGGCCTGGC
>JAAXYW010003613.1:0-11190 GCA_036851895.1 Orthonychiurus folsomi | reverse complement strand
CATGAAAAAATCCATGCGATTGCGATTAAAATAAGCTATTCCTTGTTAAAATTGGGATATTAGAAATAAAGTTATGAATTTTTGTAATCGGATCAAACAAAAAAAAACACCCTGTATTTGCATCTTTTTTGAATGTATTTGGCACTGCCATCACATTGTACGTACGTTATACCATTATGTGCATTGTACAAAGCAAGATTTATAAATCCCCAGTCCTGGTAAAGGCAATGACAGTAAAAACAATGTCATGCAATGCAAATCCACTCTTAATACATCTAGCCGGCATGTCCATCCGTATTATGAAATGTTGATCTCAGCCTCAACGGGGCGTCGGGAAAAAGCGGGACAGCGGGATAAATTCAATGCCTAAATTTAATTCCATTTAATTTATTTAAAAAACATAATATTAAAGTCAAAGTTTATATCGCGAGCGGATTTGTGTACAAATAGCTAATTACTTTCAAATAAACAAATATGTGTTATTAATGTTCAGGTATTTTAGTAAAATGTCATGCATCTATATATTAGTCGGTGCACTTGAATCACACGAAATAAGTGACGGTTGAAAGTAGTTCCCTGGAATAATCTAAACACAGCTCGTCGAACCATCGGGAACAGACAACACAGTTTATCATTCGGTTGGATTCCTCTTTGCAACAGCGATCGCAAGCGCATTTGTCCCAATTCTTGTTTTGTCCTCCAAGATGGTCGAAAATAGCCTGTTTTCAAGTGTTAAATTTTGTGGAATGAATATGTAATGTAGGCACAAATGAATAACGCCAAGTCATACCTTGTAACAGGAGTCAACTATGACCTCGTTATCTTCCATTTCACGTAGGCTACGCCGTCCTTCTTCAATCATTCTATCACAAACCAATTCAGCGGCTTTCTTTTGTTGTGGAAATAATCTGATTTTTGCGTTGTAATTCTTTGATGGAAATGGGCGGTGGCATTTCCGTAGCACACGCATTCATATTCCTCATTGCAATGGACTCTGGGGCGCGTTCGTAAAGTAAGTGGGTCGGTGTTTCGGGTGTTACTGTACAGATGTTACTGTAGAGACTGGTTTCAAGGAGGGACTAATTAACTCATCATCAACGCTCTCAATATCATCGTCTGGGCAACTTTCAGCAGGTTCCTCGTCATGGACATGTTCAATACCAGTACACTTGTCTTCTTGGAGTACTGTGGTACTACAAGAAGACACGACCTCTAGTTACACGCAGAGGACGAGGCGTGAGATTTTTCAAAAATTTCTTTGGAAAGTGCTCTTTTTGCTTGAGAGAGGTCTGAGTCCGGGGCTTGTGAAACTTTACAAATCTTTGGCCGATCGGACTTTCTCAATAATTTAAGTATAGATACCTGGGTCTTAGCTCCTCTTGGCCCCGATCAGGGCACAGGGTCAGGCACTTCTGGACTAACGAACCCTTCCCTCGTTTGGTTTCTTTTCCTCAAATCCTATTCCTTCATCATACCTAAACCATCATGTTAGACAAATTTTCAAAGTATTAAATACTGTTGAATAAGGAATTTTGACAAACGAAACGGCTTACGAATTCAATGCTGGTTGCAATTTACTGCGCAAATATGCAATGCATCACTGCTGGGCGGTTTTAGCTTCATGTGGTGTGCGGCTGGTAATTGTGTGACTATTTGTCTCCAGGCCTAACCGTGCTCCTTATAGCACAACAAAGTTAACAGCGGTGCATACGAGGTAGGTCCACCAATCCCTCGTCGTGTACTCCGTGCACTCCCTCGCGAAGGAGACTTGAAAGTGGTAGTGAATCACTGTGTTATGCATTATACGTGACACATTGCCGTGCTACATTCCATTGCACTTTTCAAGGTAAGCAGCTTAAATAATTAGAATTAGAAGTATGGAGTATTAAATGTGTGTGGGCATGTTGAATGCAAACTTATTTTTGTTGACACCCGTGGATGTAGATGTTCGTCGCGCTGGAGATGGGGACAAATCAGCTAAAAACGGGTACAGAATATGACGAGAGCTTAATGTAGCGCGTACGAGCACTACCGCCTCGCTTTTATTCAGTTTGACGTGTGTAAGCTTCCATGTTATTTGATCAGCTTAAGACATTTTCGTTTCATGTAATTTCAGCCTTGCAATAGCTTTTGCAGTTTATGGCATTCGTAACAACACGATGTACCAGGTAGACTTAGTGAGGAGCTCGTTGGAGTCAGCGCGCCACAGATTTGACGCAATGTCCGAAGTTTTGAGATCAATCGATTTCGTGGAGGTGGTTCAACAAGGCGGAAGACTACGCCAGATAGAGTAATTTATGACATGCCAGGAAAGAGACTCAGAATGATAATCAAAATCGGAATCCAAATTCAAATTAATGCGGAATTGAAATTTCAATCTGATATTTCAATTTTAATTCACAAACTAATTCGAAATTTAATCCGCAGTACATAAAATCTGAAATCTAAATCAGAGTTGGTACTTCCAAACAATCGGAATCATAATTTCAATCGGCAGCGGGAATTCGGAATAAATCAAAAAAATATTGGAGTTGGAATCCGGAAAAATTATTCGGATTCTCATCCCTGCTACTTACTAACATACTTTGGCATCTTGCTCAGATTCGTTTATTGCACTGTATTGCAGATCACCTGTGTGGGTGTCACGTCCTGATTTGTTGATGGACTCGAACGCACCACCGTACGACAAGCTCGCCGTTCAGCAAAGAATTAATGTGCTATTTAAAAGCTGTGAACGCCATGCCGAGCAAGCCGCAGGTGAAAAGGAGGCCAAAGAAAAATGGAAGGCTCAGCAAGCGCAAATGCGTGCACGGAAACAGGCTCAGGAGCAGAAAGAAATGGCTAAGTTGTCCAAACGGTTCCGTGCCATCAAACTGGCAAATGATCGCGAAAGACAGAAAAATCGAGGAGTACATTCGGCGCCAGCGTCAGGACCAAATTGAAAATGAATATGAGCAACGCCAGCAACAGCGGAAGTTTGAGAGGGCTATGGAGCTTCAGAAGCGTGGCTTGGAATACAGCATGTGCTGGCCTACAAAAATGACAACAAGCATTCCGCCTCATTATCAAGACTACATCAAGACTACTGGGGTCACAGGAGTTGCACTGGAAGAGTTGCAGTTAATGGAGCTGGAGCAACGTCGGAAAAGCCTAATGAACAGAAGACCAGGCGAGTTCTGACACGCTTGACACATTTCAATATTTGCAGAGCAGTGAAGTACCCTGTATTATGTACTTTAACTTCAATATTAGGTTTATTTAATAAATTAAACGGAATAAAATTTAAGCATTGAATTTATTCCACTGTAAGGCTTTTTCCCCACGCCCGCCTCAACGTACAAATGTGTAGTTTATATGTATCCGAACTAACACTGATTTCAATAAATTTCTCGTCCTCGGCCTTTGACGCGTCTAAATGAATCCAATACAAATGTATTATAATATTTTCTTCATATTCCCATGTATGTAGCACAAACCATGTCAGCCATTGTTAATTTATACCCAAAGAGGCAAGAAAATTTAAGAACCGGTATCTAGACCTGCAATGCAATGTATGTAAGCAGAGGCCATGCAATGAACTTCAAAGCCGTCTTCCAAAAATTGTCCTAATCAAAGTGCAGAGTGCATTTCTGAGCGGTCCCTTGTCATGAAATCCGGGGTTTTCTCATAAATGCATAGAGGAATTAGCATCCACGAGTACCGTACTCCGAACATTAAAAGTAGTAGAACAGTGAGCATCTCCGCTCCACATTGTATGCATTAGTTTTCCGGATTTTGGCGCTTTCCCGGCGGCTATGACTGCCTTGGCTAAACCGGCGGTGGTGCGCTCTCTTGCGTAGTGCGATGGCTATGTCTGATTCCTTATCAATCGTAAACACAATGGAATAAACATTGTGAAACTCATTTTAACAGAATTGAAATTGGTTTCAATAAGACACATGGCATTTGGCATTAAGACATCTGAACCATGTGCGAATATGTATGATGATCCAATAATTTGTATGTCCCATGTTCCTTTGCGTGTAGATTTGTCGAGCATTGGAAAAATGCAGTTGAGCGTATTCTCACGGCTATCACATGTGGAACTAATGTTCGTAGGTCAATTGCTTAATTATATGTAAGGCGCATTAACTATTTGCAAATGAGCATAGCGAGAAACACGGATTCCAATCCCAGGGTAGCATTTGTCAGTTAAATCACATCCGGCGTCTGGTACGCCTGGAACTGATTCTGCAAAATGTGTCAAAAAAATAACTTACTTATTAGGAATGGCTAGCATGTGTGCAACGAAGTGGGTCATCAAACGAGTGGAGTAAACGGAATTGTACATTTAAAATCCACGCCTTAGCTCAAAGTTCCTTTTGAAAAGAAGTTCCGATTTGGTTCTAGTCACAAAATATTCCCACAGATTCAGATAATGAATTCAGAGGCCTTTAAGCTTTTTGTTTGCAAGAGGCATGTTAGATGAGTGTGAAATCTCCATTTTGACAATGGTG
The DNA here is from genome assembly GCA_036851895.1 of Orthonychiurus folsomi. Classification (NCBI taxonomy): domain Eukaryota; kingdom Metazoa; phylum Arthropoda; class Collembola; order Poduromorpha; family Onychiuridae; genus Orthonychiurus; species Orthonychiurus folsomi. Next base: position 6,694 of record JAAXYW010003613.1, on the reverse strand, counting down.
ATAGTCTCTCTGTGTGTCGGGATATGAGACTGAGGTACGGAACTGATTTTCCGTGATAACAATGCTTAGTCTAGACAAAGACCTAGTCTAGCAATGCAAGCTTGTAGTCAATAATACATTCCGTAAAATCAAGTCTCCTGTGCACAGCGATAATTCAAAAATCGGAACTTCCATACACAGAAATAAGATTGTGCACTGAGTAGTGACCCCAACCATCGGTCATCCAAAACAAAAGATTTTGGCATTGGTAGAGGGAACAGAATGTTACTCTTTTATTTTCTTTGTGTGCACTAGAAAATTGTACATGACACTTTTTCGTGAGAGCCAGACTGTGCTAGTGAAAAAATCGTTCTCAGAATGCAACGTCAGCCTTCTTCTCCTTCTTCTTCTGACGCAGGGAAATAAAAAGAAATATCACCCCATGACATAAGACACTGGTTGCACCAAATCAGTCATGAGCTTCAATTTCGAATGGATGTAAAATTATTCCGTACCAAATTTCATAGTCTCTGACTCCGTATAATTCTATTGATTTATCAAATTATGAGTGATAGAAATAGGTTTTCCCAACCTTTCAAATTTAAAGTAAAATTGGCAAGACTGATGCCTGCTGTTCGTGCCGAAATCATAACCCCCAAACAAATCAGTTAGATCATGCCTTGAAAATTTGCATTTGCCTCAACATAACCGAACAATTAAAATTTTACCTTCCCAAATTAAATCTGCGTCATGCACTATGGTTATATTGTTCCATACCATCCATCGAAACAGGATTTGTTCAATTTGTTGAGGCGGCGCCGCGGGAGACGGTAAACGCCAGAACCCTTCATTATGCCCAGGTCGAGTAGTCGGACTTGGTGTCCTTGGAATTGGGGGGACACAGGTGATGTTGGTACCTGATATGGCCGAGGAATGGCAACATGTTTCTGTTTCAGCCAAAGTCCGAAAAAAGATCGACGTTTTCTTTTACGATTTTTTTGATTAGTTGCGTTTTTCCGATGAGCGGACTTTGATTTGCCACTCGGATTCTTTCTGGTGGCTGCAGCCTTCAATGGAATTCTGTAATCCTTGATCGAGTCATTGCTTTTGGCCAGGGAAATTGCGCAATTTTGTGCGTTGACTTCTGCGTTGTCCGGAGTTTAAGATGGCAGCAGCGAAGGCCCGGAATGACCGCCGTCCTGCTCTTCGGTAATTTGGAGTTCAGATGTGTCGAGGTCCAAATTTATTTCACTCAGTAGTTTTATTGTTACATAGTGCACACGGTTTTCTTGTGGAGTTACACTTGGTTTGTGCGCGGCCCCCTTCTGGCGCGGCCCATTCGTTGCACTTGTGGGTTTGGCCGTGGCCACTTCCGGGTGTTGCCCTTATCGATGCATCAGTGTATTCAAATGGCGGGTCAATTTCGACGGTTCATTCATACTCTATGCGCATTCCTCATGCGTGCATTTGAATCTATCCGGCTGGCGGATATTATGTGTGACTACATGCTGTTTCAAGTGGTGGGTGTACCCAAATTGCTTAAAACTGTTAGAGTAGGAACTCTAACAGAAATGTGAATCAGCCTTTAGCCTGACTCACTTATGGTTCAATAAACCCACGGATAAGGCAAGACCTAAAAGTAGAGGGAAAAGACAAGCCAAGCCAAATAAAGAAAAGCAACACGAGAAGTTCTAGAACATTTTAGAAGGAACCTAGTCGTCAAGCAAGAAGAGATAAGCCAGATGCCGAGTCTAAAGTAGTACACTCCAAGGAATGTTCTAGAAGGCCGCCCACGTCCTCCCACGCGAAGTCAAGTCATCCGACCACTAGTTTACCCGAGCCAAAACAAAGGCCAGATGTCAAGTCATGCATAACCAGACAGAAGAGAAAAGCCAGATGTCGATCAGAAGACATATAAAACCCCTGGGACCTGAAGGCAAGAACACACCCGAAGACCAAGACAAAGAGACACTAGTTGGTTGCCTCGTCCAACAATAGTTGCCAGATCAGCGAGTGGTCCATTGCTTTGATTATAGTCCATGGTGTTTGTCGCTCGTCAATACAAAGTGTCCAACGAATAGAAAGTGTTTGGTAGCAAAAAAAGAGTTTTTTTTGTTTGTCTGCTCTTGGCTAGCATCCTAGTTCTTCCCGAGTTTTTCGACAGTGAGAAAAGAGTGAGGTTTAGCGATCAATCAAACAGCATACAACCAAACTAACTACTGTCATCTTGGCGCCCGAACATTTCAAACAAAACCACCTGGACCCAAAAGCCAAATTGGGCCACTAGACATCACGAAGACATAATCGAACGAGTACGACATCGGTTAATGTGAGATCAACTTTTTTACCTAGCAGCAACAAAAATTAGTCTTAGCTCTGTGTAATAACGGTATCCATGTCCTTGCATGGACATCAATATCTTTATTTCAAAAGCCGGTAGAATTGCGAAACGAATGATAGCAGTCCGACAGAAAAAATACCATAAACAAACAGCTTAGGGTACGTTTAACGGATATTCTATAACTACATTATATCGCAGAGGTACTGTTAGAATCTTAGAACAAAAACCAAGATCGTACACAGCTGAAGTAATCTATAAGAATTACGCTTTTTACATTAGCCTAAAACTCAGATAGGAAGTTTACTGGTTAGTCAGAATCAACTAGTTCCCTCGCAATCAGTTAGTTTCCTTTCTTTCGCTCATGTCCGGTACCACGAATATATAATGAACATCCCATTATTTTTAGCAAAAGCCAGTCGAATTGCTAAGTTTATGTTGAAAACAAACCGAACCAGTTTTCAGCAACTAACCTACTACGGTAAATTTAGGGCATCTCTTACAACAATGACACCCAGAATTAATACAGTAAAAATCCTTCGAAATGGACCCCAATCTTACACAGTTGTGATTGTGCTTGAACATAAGTGTTTCGAGGTACATTTTCTTACAACTAAGCCAGGAACAAAACCTTAAACTCAACACGAAATATTTTCTTTCCATTCAAAAAGTTCTGACCAAACAAGTTCAAATTTATTCATTTTTGTTTCATTTTTTGTTAAATTCAAAAGATCAATTTCAACTCAATACCAGACAGATTTGAAATCATCAGTTCAACTCAACCAAGAACACAGATTCAAAATTGTCGCTTAATGTTTCATCTTCCCTCACAAAGTTGCTTGCAAAATGGTAGATCAGGACTACAGGCGAGTTGCGCGATATACAGCACCAATTCCGCGCTACGACGGTTTGTCCTGCCCCAAGAAATACCTCATAAAATTTGAACTCATCATGCGCTGCAATAATTGGGCGAAGCAACAACGGTTTCCTACCCTAAGCGCATCCTTCGACGGAGACGCTGAACAGTTCTTTTATACATGGCTGACAAGAAAGCGCCATGAAGCTAGTAAGGTAGGTGAACATCGGCCTGAGCCAACCCTTACATTTGAAGATTTAGCTAAAGATTTAATGTCACAGTTTAGCAGCTTTAGTGAAAACAACACGATGGAGCTCAAACTCAGAGCTAGGAAACAACAAATTGACAAGACGGTAGAATCATACATAATTGCCATGCAAACCTTATTAGACGAGTTAGATAAAAATATGCCGGAAACCGACCGCATCCGATGGGTGATGAGGAATTCAATTCCAAGATACATCAATCTGATCAGTACTCATGATCCTCAGACAATGGTACAGTTTAGGCAATTAATGCGCAATGTAAAAAAGCGGAGGAAATAACTCCGCGGCATGATACATTTGCGATAACGTTGGATCAAGCGCCATCACATCCAACAAACCCTCACACTTTAAGAAATGAGGTGGAAATTGTCAAAGATACACTAAAAGCCTTGCCGACCGTCGTGATCCGAGCTCAGGAACAAAATAACCCTGTCTCTTCCAGCAAAATGAAACGAGTCATACGCTGCTACAGTTGTGGTGGAAACCACAAAATAAGACAATGTCCCAATAAGCCACCCGTCAAGCAAATAATACGGTGTTATAGTTGTGGCGAGAGTCACAAAATTAAAGCTTGTCCTGGGTTGAGATTTAAACAAAAAACTACTCAATAAGCCCACCTTTATAGTTTGCGTAATTTGTGCATCCATTCAATGGAGATGGAGCAGCAGCAGCGGTTGGCGGCTGGCGGTAGACTAGTTGTCCCTCAAAGTCTTCTAAATTCCACTGATGACTGTTTTTTACTTTTTTAAAGTCAAGCTGGTCGCACAAATTTTTAATTAACAATAAGAAATGTTTTCAACAAGGTTTAGTCCCTCCTCAAAAATGGTAGCCAAGTCCGGTTGAGCTACAAATTTATGTGTAGTGACATGGCACCACCTGGTGTCTGCAACAGCAACTACAGTGTGCACGTAGTTTCACATTTGCCCGCTGGTCGCCTCACAGCAGGATCGAAGCAGCTGCCGGTTCTTCCCTATCCGTTAAACAAGGAACTACTCCTAGTTCACCTTTGTACCGTGGAGCCACAAAAGTGGGAAACTGGAAAGGCTTACGGGGAACTCTTCGCCCACACAGACGACTTGTAAGTGTAAGGGTAACAAAACAAATACCACTGTGTGATTCGCACACTTGTACGCAACATTAAAAAAGTAAGGACAAAGCAAACACAACTTCCAACTTAATGAATATTTATGCGGGTTAGCACTATGGCTCATATGCGTTTTTCCTATCATATTTTCTCCACCACGGCATTATTCAGACTCCCAATTTAACTAGTATACTAAGGAACATACATGCATAGCGTGACAAATTAGTTAATTTTGTTTCCAATAACTGTTTACCAGCCTACTCACAATTATTTAGTAACTAGCGCAAAAGGTCAGCTATGAGCATGGCTCGTGCTGCATCTTGCACCATCCGCACATTCCTTTCAATGAGTCCATTGATGGGGGATATGTATGGAGCACTTGTTCCCAAATGAATTCCTTTCTGGGATAGGATTTTTTAAGTTCGGCGTTTACAAATTCGGTTTCGTTGTCAATTCAAAATACCTTCACGTAAGTGCCCGCTTGATTACTATTAAAATTGGGTGGATCAATAACATTTTCATTCGTCTCGTCTTACTTGCGTTGGAATAACACTTGTCTGAAATTTTATTATTCATCCTTGATTTCTATGAAATACTATGTAAATACGGTGAGTACAGGATATTATCATGCTCAGCACGTCAGAATACTTGAGGTCAAAGGTCACCAGGCCAAATCATGGCTCAATCGAATGTAGTTATGGCTTTAAACCGCAAGCCTTTATCAAATCGTGTGCTTTAAGGAATGCTCTTATGTTTAAACAAAACAACGTAATTGGATATTAAAAATGATGCGCAGTCATGTTCCATCACTCATTAGAGCTTGAATTTAAAGTTTAAGAGGTCTAGAGTAAACTCTAGACTGGGCTCTGTTTGTCAAGCATTCGATTGTACCCATGAATCGATGTTGCAGCTGCTTCTGCATACTGGAATACAGCTACGTCAAACTGATGCATCATATCTTGAGCGGTATCCCGGATTGTACGCATGTCCGTCTCAATTTTACCGTTGGATTGTGGACAATAATGGGCGGGGTCTCATAAACAATTCCACATTCATTTAGATAATCCTCAAGGTCCGTGTTGACCAACTTCCCCCATTATCCGTTTTCGGGGTCTTCATTTTGCTGTCAGTTTGTCTTTGCATGAATTGGATATACTCGTTCATGCATTTCGCATTTTGGTTTTTTCTGCTAACCAATAAGCCATTCGAAAACCGGTAGCATCATCCATGCCCAGAAGGAGCCCCGCTGAGGGACTTGACTGGCATCATTCCTGACAAGTCCGCATGAGTCATTTCGCCTGGTTTTGTATTTCGCTTGGGCTCAACTGGAGGGAAAGTCTGCCGATGACCACGCTTGTAACATTTTGCACAGTTGGTTCTTTTGTTTAAATCTTCAGTTTAAGTTTTTTGAAAATTTTGTTTATTGCTTTTATTCTCGAGCTTTGCCTGAAAAGCTTTTGCGTTAGGTTTTTCGGAACTAGACGCAATTGCACTCGAAATTTCCAAGCCCTATGTTCGGAGTCTGGATAGCAGATTCGCCCTTGCCTGATTATCATTTTGTCCCAAACTTTCTTAAATGCCTGATGCTTTTTATCAGGCACCGCTGAGACTATTTTAGTTACGAAAGTGGTTTCATCTATTGTAACACCCATTTCATTTAAATGTCTGGAACGCTGCTCAACTTCCGTATGCGTGGCCAACAAAGTTTGCTCGACTTTATACGTGTAGTTCAGGAGAGCTGACAATGTATGCTGCTTATTTAGCGTACTGCTGTCTGAGCTTTTGAGTTTGTCAAACATTTCTTTTGTGGTTTTGCAAGAATAAACATGGCTAGTGATTACCGGGTTCAAGTGGGCACCGAAATTGCCTGCGCTTTAATGTCCTTCTCCTGTCTTGGATACCTCAAAGTGTCCCTATTCCCAGCATACCAAAGTTTAGCGGCTTTCAAAACTAATGGTCAAAAAGTGAACTCTGACGAAGAATGTACTCAGGTTGTCCGCTCCCGATTTGGCTGAAATTTTGTCCACTTATTACACCTATATGTGGAAACTATGTCTCACAAAGTGTCCGCTCGCACTACTCAAATTTCGAATTTAGCCAAATTTTTAAAATTTGGCTCAAAATATTTTACATGGACGGTAACCTGTAAAATCGAGATTTTTGTGGGTTAA
>JAAXYW010003612.1:0-11191 GCA_036851895.1 Orthonychiurus folsomi | reverse complement strand
GTCTTATCTGGTGCTAATAAATAATTAAGTAATAATTATTTATCCACGTGTATCATTCATCATAGTGCATACACTACAAATATGAAGAATGTTCAACCCCTTGTAGGACTGGGTTCTTTGGTCAGGCCTAATTTAATTGAAATGCATTATTTAGCATACTCATATTTTCAGGCACGTTAAACGACACAGTTAATCAAACGTGCAAATCATATACCCTTTGTTTCCAGCATCTCTGTGTGCCCAAAAGCGTTCAAATTGCACGCGCGACGCGTCACCAGATCGTAAATTCCAGAGGTCTAACATAGTTAAATTCTGTCTATATCCATATAGTGCTGTTTTATCAAACCAAGCATATACTAATTTTGAGAAATATGAGGATGAATCTTCAGGACAAATCTGCAAAATTAGAATTGATTTCAACTGCTGGTAAGAAATGGAATAGTAGTTATATTTATTACTTTATTTTTCTTTAGAGAATCTGGACTAAGACGAGGCAGAATCCGCCAAGAAGCATAGTACGAACTGAATGGCCGCTAACAAAAATGTATGAAATTGCAATACATACATGACATCTTGACAATCCTGTTCAAATTTTAGGTAGTTTTTAAAATATTGAGTATTTAGTGGGACATTTAGATTTTCTACCTAAATTATTGTACAACAAAGTGTTCAGTAAATTACCATCTTGCCTGAGAATCTTCTAACCGCAGTTTGAAAAAGTACAGCTTCACAACATGCAAAGAAGAACCACAAAATTGACTGTCCTCCAGAAGAGTGAACCCCATTGCGCTTAGATAATAGAATCAGACACACAACGCTCAACTAATTCAGAAGCAAAGTGTTCACAATAACTAACCTCTGCATTTGGATAATAAAACAAGAACTTCTTACAAATGAGATGAGTTTGGTAATCGGTGCGACGAGTCTTGATGAGGTAATTGCACAATTGTTTACAAGAAGTAAGATCAACTCCAGCGTTGATATTACCGCTAATCCGACACAAATGCCCAACTTAATTTTTGAACATAAATTCCATGGAAGTGGGCATTTGCTAGAATTTCTCCAGTTGGGCACTTCCGTGGTTGAAACAACAATCAGAAATATAAACGGTATATACGTGAGAACTGTTTCTTCAAAACATGAAGTAAAAAATGGGTCGGTTGTCCTCCACGTAATATTGTTGTTCTATCAAGGTAAATGCGAGTTAAACATTAATAGCACGCGTCAGGCACAGTTCAGTATCTGTTGTACAATGTCCTGTTGACGGTAATAACAAAGCGAATAACGAATACTAGAATTTTTAGCTCACCCAAAAGTCTGACGCGCAAAATTGATCCATTTTGTGCGGTAAGAATCAATTTTTAAACTACAGCAAAGTGAGCTGTATTTGAACAGAAGTTACTTTTATATGCCACGGTTGTTTGAAATGTGAAAAACAGTTTAAAGTGAAGGCATTTTCTCAATAAATGATGTGACCATAATTTTCCTAGAAGGTAAAGTATGGGCATATGTCACTTGATTTCTATGTAGTATGAATAGGTGAAGTTCTCGGATCTCTAGGGAAAAGTGTTCAGTTTTATGTGAAAAATGCACCAATGTATGCATTGCGCATTTCGTGGAATCCTGGTTCAGACATGACCGAAACTTGAAGCATGTGAATTTCACAGTTTAAATCCCACTTGGGCTCAGACACGGTGGTAGCCGCGAATATGCTTGGTGCTACCACTTGAAACTGTTTGAACTTCTAAATCATCCATATTATATGGTATGATGTACGCTCCAAACTAAAAATGACATTTTTCAAAATTTCAAACCTCGGAAGGTATTAGTTGGATTTAAAACATGGCTGGCAATTAGAAGGCTCTTGAGTTGTTAAGGAAGATGCATATTTTGACTTTTGAGTTTGCATAACTTTGTGACAAGGTTATTGGTTTGGATCATACGTTACGGTATATGCTTATTCAGTGGTGCAGTAAAACAATTTTTCCTTTCCAATGTGATACACGGTTATCGGCAAATGTCTTCCATCCACAATGTATTTGTGTGCTTTGACCCACGAATTTGCAATCGTTTCAATGTCCAATTGGAAATCAACAATAAATTTATCCGTGCTAGGTCTGAACATGTAACCTTAGAAAAAGTATCTATGTAACTCTTTTTTATATACTTCGTAATTAAATGTGAATTTTGAAGCCCGCATATTACAGAAAATTGTAAAAAAAAACTATATCTTGAAAATCTTGATTCTGTAGTTTTGATGTGTGCTTCAAAAGTTCTATATAACTTGTCAAATTTGTTTGCATATTGGAAAACTGCCGTGTAACCTTGCCCTGTAAGATCATAATATGTGTCGATCACATCTGCCTCTCCTCCCACAATAAAATTACTTGTGTAGAATGCGCCGTAGTTAATGGTAGTCAGCAAAGAACATTAGAGCTCGGCATGGGTACGGGTACGGACCCGCGGGTGCGGGTGCGGTTGCGGGTACGGGTGCGGTTCGGGTCTAGTAAAACCTGGACCCGCGCTTAGCGGGTGCAGGTACGGATCCAAATATCTTGTACCCGCACTTAGCGGGTGCGGGCACGGGTGCGGGTGCGGGTTCAGCTGCGAACCCGCACCCGTTCCTGCGGGTACAAAATTTTATGTACACGGGTACAAAATACTCTATGTGGTCATTGAAATGGAGTATCTATGTTGTTCCATACCAAATGAAAAGCCAAGCATTGTTGATTTTTGCCACTCTTTTGCGTTAAATTCTATGTAAATCTACGTTGTGAACGTGCGTTCAACCTTAAATCTACGTCCCAAAAATTCAAGTAATGTATATTGCACTAAAGTTTAACGTTAGTTCTACAAAATATTTAAAAATTAGGATAGTAGTATAGTAGAATAAAAATAAATTTGTACCCATGTCAGTACCTGCGGGTTGCGGGTGCGGGTGCGGGTTCGGGTGCGTGTCAAAATTGTGCATGTGGGTTCGGGTGCGGGTCAAAATTGTGCATGCGGGTTTGGGTGCGGGTCGGGTGCGGGACTGCTTGTCTCAATATGAGCGGGTTGCGGGTCCGCAGAAATGGTCCCGCAAGTTTGCGGGTGCGGGTACGGGTGCGGGTCCGGGTACACCCTGTACCGCACCCATGCCGAGCACTAAAGAACATGTAACCCACAAAAGGATAAGCCATTTACACTTTTTAAAATTCCCACCCTGTCCAATCATAGGACCATCTAGGCCTAAGCAAGTGCGAGAAACCACCTGTTCGAAACACCCATTCGACAGTGTCCATTTATTTGAGGTCCAGTTGAATTGCCGTGCACTACATAAAATGGTCAGTGTCCCAATTGTCGAGGGTACCAAGGTCCAGCAGATAGGGTTCAACGACTTTATCCATGAGAAGAGTCCGTTTTCATATTTAAAAACGGTGGCATTTTTACAGTACATGAACTGAAAATATTCCATAAATGTTGGTATGGCTTTATCTAACAATTCGTCAGACAATGCTATAAGCCAATATGAGACCGGGACAGTGAACGAAGTATATATTGCGCTACCATGAAACAAATTAGTCAGCTCGGACACAACCCTTGCCGTAAAATTAAGATAGACGCCAAGTTTAAGTGCAAGCTTTGCGAGTCCAATTTCATATGGAAGCGTCAGAGCTCTTATCTGCACATTGCGAAGGTTTAATGAACTGAGTTTGGAAACAATGAGGCCGGAATCGCAGAAAAAAGAAACCTCAAATTCATTAAAATTATTCCGGTGTTTCAGCATTAATTTGTCGATTTGCCTAATGCACGTTGGGTTGGATACACAAGGCCAAAGTGCATGACAGGATTTCAAATTCCGTGCACGTGACCACCTATACCCTTTTTTGCTTCTCTGTCCTTTTCATGGAGGGAACATTGAAATCCTGCCATTCAATTTTTTCCCTGCGAGGGCCAACCATCACGCTGTGTTATGACAACATTTCTTTTTTGAAAAGTGTTAAAACGAAGGTAAGATTTTGATTAATTTACTTAACAATATTAGTTTAAAGCAGCCCAATTTGTGTGGAATTGTGTAAATATTGCTTGGATTTAAAAAATTTCTTCGCAATAATAAAGATATTGAGCTAGGGTATGACATGTGAATAATGCTTTGTCAATCTGAGAAACTTTGCAGCATTGATTTTAGTTTGGCATTTACAATACTTATGGAAATAATTGCACCGACAAGTCAGTCGTCGTCGTCGCGTCGCGTCGTCGTGCGTTTATGCTGCTGGCGTGAGTGAACGGAGGAAAGGAACGACACAATATGAAAGGAGGGGGAAATCCCGTGCTGCTTAACATGGAAAAATTGATGTTGCACAGGTCCCCTACCTGTGTTCTCATGAAATCGGCGCGACCTTTCGTGACCTCTCACACGTACTAGGGTGCATTAGACAAAAAACGGCTTTCGGAGATGTTATTTTGGTCAGTGGAGGCAAGTAACTAGCATAGTGAGAACTCTAGGTTTAAGCAGCACTAAACAATGTTACCTTGTCAGTCGCGCTGCCCCTTTCGCTCCCTAGCTCACTTACTAGGGAAGGTCACGGCATGCCCACTGGGGTTTGACCCGGGACCGATTTTTTTGGACACTTTAGGGTCCCCTGACATGAACCAAGTCAAAACTTGCCTGTTGTGGAGGCAAGTAACTAGTATAGTGAGAACTCTAGGTTTAAGCAGCACTAAACAATGTTACCTTGTTAGAAGCCAAAAAAACCAACGATATTTTCTTGTCCTCCGAAAACACACCATTACATTGCAGCTGTAGAGTAACACAACTTTTTTGAAATTTTGCTGTGCCCCAACGCTTTTATGACAAGAGACGACTTTTTTCTCTCCTCAGTGGTTAACTCCCTTGAAATTATACAATAAGCGCCCATATTATTTCCTAATTAGACTCCTTTTATACCAAGAATACTATTAAACCTCAGGTGCCCTTTAATTAAAGTTATTAGAGGCAGCTAAAAATATAATATACAAGGGTACGAATAATTTTTGTGCGTGAAAANGAGGCAGCTAAAAATATAATATACAAGGGTACGAATAATTTTTGTGCGTGAAAAGTTCAGAAAAATGGACATTTCATTTTGTGACCTCTGACCTTCGCCTCGGACACTTGGTGCTATGTTATATTCTTGTATAGTATACGATCAGGGTTGACCGTGCAAATTTTTATGATGTTCAAGTTATTTAAGAATATGTTAAGGGCGGGTTAGGGGAACGAAGAATATTTGTAGATACTGTAAGCTGACATAGTGTATGAGCAGTATATTTCAAATCGAAGTCGAAGTGAATCGGCATTTTTTATTGTGATATTATTCCCCCTACGCTGGTCAGGTGCATCTTGTTGTGAGGCCCAATGATTTGGTCATTTCTTGTGTTGTATCCGACTGCCCCGTCAACCGACATCTCATCAAACGCCAGTGTGCGAATACGGTCGGAGTCTGTTCCCAAATCATTCTGTAGAACATCCAGGGCCTTTCTGAGTAAGCCTGGCTGGAACTCGATGTCCGCACACCATCTGCATTAAATATAAATATTGTAAGATATAGAATTAAATCTTAATTGTTTATTAACATAAGTATTAAAGTTAACTAATTATGCTTACCTCTGGAGGGTAGAAATCCCGGGGAGTGGAAACTTTAAAACCTACGAACATTTGAGCGTTTATATGCATGTCGAGAGATTGCTTCAGTGGGTCATCGATTTTTTGTTGAATATCATGCTTTGTTGAATTTAAAAAAAATATTTGGTCCAGTTTTAATATGACACCCTTGCATTTGGTTTTTTCTCAACCATCAGTTTTTCTGTCAGGCTTCGTATTTCCGATAGGTAGGATTTTTGCCTTAGGCCCCACCTCCTAAACAAAAGTCAATTCATAAATAAGTTGATCAGACATTTTAAGAATTCGAAAAGTATATGATTATTTAACATAACAAGTTATAACATAGTAGTGCAGTCAGACACATACACGTAACATTTCGGTGTGGCTGTCGGCAGAAGCTTGTGCTTTGCTGATACAAAATCATAATCATCAGGCGAGTGTTTTGAGCAGGGCCTAGAATGAATTGATGCACTGGCGGGGGACACTCCTGCAAATTTGATCCAGATTTGGCAGAAGCTGTTTTCTTTGGGGAACCAATGAAACCGTAGTTCAGTTCAGTTCATAGCTTTATTCAAGGCTCAATCTCATAAGAATTAACTTTTGTAAACGACAGGAGCGGATTGCCAACAAAAATGATAACATCAATAAATTCTGCAAGCAGAGATCCAAAAGAGCGGCTTCCACGCAATGCATATTAACCTCACACACACCATCAAATCCCGACCTCACCGCCTTCAACAAATCCTGACCTTACCACCTTCATCAGATCCCGACCTCACCACCTCCACCAAGAATATGCTGCATTAGAACCCGTCATCACGTACTTATAGCTAGCACTCGGCGGGGCCTCTGGCTCGTGTCCTGCGCTTCGCATGTTGCATTGCTAAAGTCAATCTAGTCAGTGAACTCAGGTTAGGTCTAACCAATAGCATGTTACTTGCCACGGCTTCCTTCATTTTACTATGGTCAATGCCCTAAATCACAGGTTAGGTTACGCTACGCTATACACATTAACCTCACACAATGTACCTCTTACACCAAGTTCAAAGCGTCCCACAACTCCTGCACCAAATTCCCGTCACAACTTCATTAAATCCGGCCACAAAATTTCCATGATATCCTGCCATACAACCTCCATTAAATCCCACCACTCAACCTCCACGAAACTCCCACTCACTACCTCCATGATATCCAGCCACACAACATCATCCATATGATATCCCGCCACATAACGTCATCCATGATATACGGCCACATAACTCCGTGATATCCCGCCACACAACCTCCATGATATCCCGCTACACACAAATTTGTGATCTAAGTAATGAATAAATTTATACAGAGTACACAATATCTAATAGTAAAAGAATAGAAGAAAAGGACTAAGTGTGCACGAGGAAGTACACTGCACCAGCGAAGTGGGCTCCACACGGCGAATCGATATGATTGTCCTCAGTGAGGACAACAGATCTGGGTTTCTACACACAAATTTGTGATCTAAGTAATGAATAAATTTATACAGAGTACACATTATCTAATAGTAAAAGAATACTTTATACAAGTGAAATTGAATTTAGAAGAAGACGTACAGAAGGTGTTCCGTCATTACAAGAACGATAAACTTATGGGTGCACCACCCTGCATAAGTGCCCATGTGACCTTTATGCCACTAATACTTAAAGTACACATCAACTTTCGACCTGTGAATATTTTTTTCAAAATTATTTGACCTTTAATGTGGCCAAAAATCCCCCAACCCGTTAGGAGTGTAGTTTCAGCGTTTTCCGCCGAGAGATTCAGTTACAATGAAATAGTTAAAAGGTTGAAAGGTCAAGGAATCGTCATTTCTAAGACAGTAGTTCATAACATAGTGAAAAATATTAGAAAACGTAATCAAGCAAGGTCAGCAGGTCATTCTAGCCCAAAAAAGAAACAACCCTCAAAAGTCGTCACGCCGGCAATTTGGAGGAAGATTGATCTGTTGACCTCTAAGAAAAATCCAAATTTTTGTGGACTTTGGACGGAGGAGGAAAGGAGCCCTGCCCCCTCAGCCGCACCAACCACCCCAACCAAACCAACAAGATCCGAATCAGCCGGCCACATAAATTTCCAAGATTACTAAAGTATCGACGACCACTGTGAGCAGGATTATCAAAAATCTGGACAAGGTATTTAGAAGAAAATTGCGTGTGCATAAACTTATTCCTTGCCATGTGAAAAATAGGAAAACTAATTGCCGAAAATCATTGGTCTGGATAGCTGTTATAAAGAAAAAATTCACGATAAAAGGAATAGTGTTTTTTCAAAGGGTCGCACTGCTATCTACATGTGGAGTGATGAGATCGACACCTTCTGCAGCTACGGAGGTCTTGTATATCGTATATCTGTCCTATTGACCTGCAACTCCAGAGGGTGGCGATTAAAACCATGAATCGACTACGCAGATCTGAATTATGGTTGGATTGGATATACCGAGGACACACAAAGAGACTGACTCATGTGGAGTTCTGTGAGGCGGAGTCAGGGAGAATCCCAGAAATGGGATTTTCTTGTGATTCTGCTAAGCATGGTCTAAAGGGGGAAATGCCTTTTAGTGTGCACATAAAAATAAGAGAGGAGTGGCAAGCGAGTGCAACCCTTGACGCTACTGCTGAGGAAGTGATCGTCTACACAGACGGATCAAGGATTGGCGGTGGCTCAAGAGCGGTATTCATTGTACACTCTTCGATATGAAAATATGTGACGAGTACTCCCTTAGGAGAACATGTCACAGCACCACAAGCTGAAGTCCTAGCACTACTTGAAGCAGCAAGGACTCTATCTGGTAAAAACTTACATAGTCCCTGAAGCGGATTACGCGCTACCGATTTGGGGCTGGAGTTGCATACACGAGTTGCAAGAGTTACAGAGGAGAATTTCCAGGCTCCTACTCGTTTTTCACTACCCAAAAACTGCAAAACTTTATTGCAAAGCTAGTTGGCTAAATGATAATAAAGGTAAAGACAAAAAGCTCAAGCAATGCAGGGCTCTGCTTAGGTAAATTAATTTATATGATCTCTATGAAAGAAATGCATTGTTTACGTTGACGGAGAGGCTGAGGCAATTATCCCTAATCAATATTTACAAATCAATTATGTTTGGAAACGATGTGTTAGCACTGACTGATTTTTTCCCTAAAACAGAAAACGGGTCTTATCATGTCGTGACAATAAGCTGCACACATAATGGGTTAAAAGTAATTCCACATAAGAAAGTGGTTTTAGCTAATTCAAGGAAAATAAGTTCGATCAAAGGGTGGAATAATTTGCCTAATGATGTAAAAAATATTAATCATGTCTGTCAAAAGTTAAATCTCAATTGGAAGATTATATTTACAATGCTAGAAGTAACACTTATCTTTTGTAATAATGTTTTTTAATTATTCTAAATTATTATATATTGGCTGTTAAACTTTGTTAAGTCGGAACTAGGGACAATCTCTGATCATTCAATGTGACTTGCTCGTATTGTTGAGAGGAATGTACTTTGGTGACATTAATAAATTATTCCACAATCCACAATATCTCAGAAGAAACCTTCACCAAGGTTTTCTTCTATGTTGACTGCCGGGGAGTGCTGAAATCCCTGATAGGGAGGTCAGTAGCTGGTCTAGTAAAGGAATGCTACGACGCACTAACGGCGTTAGCTGGAAAGTGTGAAGTGCAAGTAAACTGGATTCCTGCACACAGTGGGTTTTCAGGAAATGAAGAAGTTGATCTGGCTGCAAACGCGGCGACTGAGGTCCCATTTGTGGGACCCCAGCCTGCCATTGCGGTACCAACTAAATTTATAGACTCGGCAATATCTGAAAGGATCAGGGCCTTCCACAAGAAACGGTGGAAGGACTGTCGACAAACCAAACGAATCGTTCAAGATCCGCTAAAAAGTGTGGGTGTGTACACTAGGGGCTTGAGTAGGGGCTCCCTGAGAGCCCTAACCCAAATTGCAACTGGTCACAATACCCTTCAAAAACACCTCTGGGTTATGGGCAAGGTCACCTCTCCAGCCTGCAGATTGTGTGGGAAGGAAGAGGAGACCTCTGAACATTTCCTTTGTTGGTGTGAAAAATACTCTCTACAGAGGAACGAAATCATTGGGGACTACACTGTAGACCCTGAGGAGCTATGCAAATACCCTCTGCCCAGTATAGTGGATTTTACTACTAGGTCTCTTAGGAATAATTTGGACTTGCAGGGGGTAATCAGTCCAGCACATTTAAGTGTTCCGGGAGAGTCTGCAATGGGCCTCAAGGCCTGGTCAGCTTGGGCGGGCTGCTGAATAGTAGTTCCGTCCACTCCCATAAACATACACACAATTGCCGAAAATTATATGAAAGAGTCCTAGCCGGTCAAATGTCGGAAGTCGTTGTAAGCTTGGACGAAGCATAGTTTGAACTAAACATTTGCCATGGAAAGAGGAAGATATGTTACGTTCAGAAGGGTCAAACATATTCCCAGAAATTGGTTCGTGCACAACGCCAACTTTTTGGAAATATTCATGGTCGTCGGAGCTATTAGTGGTCGTGGTCCTTTACCTCTCATCCGTGTCCCAAAAAAGGCCAAGGTCAACTCACAATTCTATATTAACAAAGTATTAAAGCCGCTACTTGAAACTCATTTGCCCTCTCTGTACTCCAATGGCCTCTCAAGTGTAACGGTACATCATGATACCGCCCCATCACACACTGCCAGGAAAACTCAAGCGTATGCCCGTGACCCTGAACATCGACTAGAAATAAAAATCTTAAAAAATAGTGAAATACCTGTGAAATCACCTGATGTAAGCAAAATGGACTTTTTTGGCTCTGGATATTTAAAAAGAAAAATTTTCCGTAGGCGACCAAGAAAGCCAGATGGGCTTTGAAAAATTCTACAGACCATGTGGTCCAAACTTGATCAAAATTTGATTACAAAAACCTTCAATTCTTGGAAAAGAAGACTTCGGGCCGTTGATAAGATGCGCGGAGAACATATTGAGAATGTTAAAAATATTTATGGACGTTATTGTTAATTTAGAGAGAATAAATAAAATTGTTCTTATAAGGACGGAACACCCTCTGTAGTCATTTAGCGGTTTACTCAAAAGCCACACCGTAATTGCGTTCTTAAAGCAGACCATCGATTTTGAGGATTTGGCTGATGTGGGTAGGGAAATGAATAATTTAATTGCTCTAGACTGGAAGGAAGTTGAAAAAACGGGAAGTCTCTTGAGACTTTAATGTTGCCCAGTCTGGAGGAGGCTCATGTTGAGGAAACGAGAGAGCACGCCTGAAAGAACTCATTAAGCCGCATGCTTAGGTCAGTGTGGATAAAGAAATAAACCGTTGTAAGGGTCAGGAATTCAGGTCGTTCTTTAACAGTGAAGATATTAAACCGTTCATAGTACGAAATGAGGTTCTTGGATCCGAACGGCTTATGTTTGTGGAATTTTTGTTTGACTTTACCAAGTGTGTAGTTTGGATTGAGTTTGTCCAGTTTGGCTGCATTAATGTGATGTGCCCTTCTGTACGCGTACCCTTTTACAAAATAA
>JAAXYW010003611.1:0-11192 GCA_036851895.1 Orthonychiurus folsomi | reverse complement strand
AAAACCATCGATTTTGCAAGAAATTTTGATGATTTTTTTCCACTGCGTAGTGCTTTCAAAGACTCCCCCTCCCCCCTGGTAGTAAAATATAGTGGTTTGGCGGAACCCCCACCCTCCCCCTTGAACACTACGTAATATGTGAACGAGCCCTAGGTCTCTTGACTTTACTCCAGAGCGGGGTTGCCTAGGAAACCCGCCAAATTCAAATCAGGCAAAACTCCTAAAAATTAATAACCGGAGTTTCTCACCTCAAAAACCGCCAAATTTTCTAAACCCGCCAAACCCGCCCAACGTAAGAAATGAAATAAAATTTTAAACTAACAGCGCATTAGAACCATGGTAGCGTCCTAAATGCCCCACAATGTTAGAAATTGGATTTCTCGCCAAAACCGCCGATCTCAGAAAAATTCCAAAAAATACCGAACGAAGTTTAGGAAACAAGGCGGTACCCCCAAATCACCTAGAATGAATAAAAAAGCTTAACCATTTGAACCCGCCAATCCCGCCGAGTTAAGGAAAACAGTAGAAATGCTAAATTTTAGAACCAACACGCAGTCCGAGAATGCACAAATTCCCAAAACTCGAAACCCGCCGATTTCAAAAAAAAATTGTGTCAATTCAGCAATCCGCTAAACCCGCCAAAACCGCCAAATTAAAAATATGAAAAAGTCATAAACATCTAACGTCTTGATGCATTAATGAACGAAAGCGCAATAATTTAAAATGTTATCAATAGCCAAAACTGTCTAAACCCGCCAACCCCGCCAATTCTTTTTAAAAACCAAAAAATAATATACCTGCAACGCTTCGACGACCTATAGAAGCAAAGTGCGGTAATAAACAACTTAAAATGCCAAAACACGCCGAGCAGAGTAAACCCGCCAAAACTGCCAAATTAAAAAAAATCAAACAATACTATACCCGCAACGCTTTGGTGCCCTATAGAAGCAACGCTCAGTCGTAAACAACTTGAAATGTCAAAACCTGCCAAATTTTCGAGACCCGCCAAACCCGCCAAATTTAAAAAAAAGGAAAATGTATTATACCTGCAACGCGTTGATGACCTATACAAACAACGCGCAGTCATAAGCAACTTAAACTCAAAATCTGATTTCAAAACCCGCCAAATCCGCCAATTTTAAAAAAAGGAAGTACTGTACCTGTAACGCTTGATGATCTATACAAGAAACGCGCAGTCATAAACAACTTAAAATGTTAAAACCCGCCGAACCGGAAAATCCCGCCAAAACCGCCAAATTTAAAAACTACAATTTTGGACTGACTCTACACTATAAACTTTTCCAGTCCGTGGATTTGCAATTTTTGAAATTGGCGGGCTTGTATTGCGCATAAGTAAGCTATACACTTGAATGTTCAAAATTAGCGTGCGCAATCTCTAGCGCAGAAATTGACGTTTGACTTTAACTTTTAACTCCAAACTCCAGTCGACAAAAGTTACTCGACAAAAGTAAGAGTGGCGCAAACAGTCTATTAGTAAATTATCATTCTGATTAATAAATTATGCCTTGCGATAATATTAGTATCAAATACAACATTCACTTCCCAATTCAGCAATACAGTTTCAATATATCATATTCTATTCAGTGTTACAATTTGAACATAACATTTTCATTTCCTTAAACAATTTAGTTTAAAATATCCATTATATTGAACACTAAATTCAAAGTTAACTTCCTTCTTCAATTAAGCTAATCATTATCTTGTCGTTGTATTTTAGCCATGTAATTAATTAGACCTTATAAAATTAATCGTTTCGCCTTAGCACCTTGACTTCGCTCATGCTTTAATCAAGTAATTCCATGCATGTTATCCATTTCCCATCTCCAACAGCTTCTGCCTTGCCACATAGATTTGCAGAAGTTTGTATTTCTCCATTACCTTCAAAAACCGTAGTTTACCCACCTCGTCATGTTCAGCATCGGCAATCTTTTCATGCAATGGGCTTAGTCTGTCCACTTCCTTGCACAGTGCATTCAATTCCTTTGACCCATCATTTTTATTTGAATTCCGTATACAGCTTACGTAGTCGTTCTCAGCTTTAGTTAGAGCAATCTGCTCTTGCATCTCTCCTTGTTTTGCAATCGCAACATTTTTGATGACCTCATTTTTCAGTCTGTCAACACCCTTAGTTAGTGTAATCTGACCTTGAATTTCTCCTTGTTTCGCATTACCGACATTTTCGATGACTCCGTTTTTCTTAACACAAAATTTACTCTCCATGACATCAAAATTTTTTGAAAGAGTATTCATAAGTTCTTCCGTTTTTTGAGTCCGTTCAAATACATGTATTTCACAGCCTTTCCTAGATAACACTACCCACAAATAGCTGTTTTTCTTTTGAAAATCCGGCATTCCAGTCGAAAGTTATGGTCATCCAAACTTTCTCGAGTTAGGTGTCCGGGCACTAAATTGGCATACTGTAAGTGACCTCCTGTAATGACCAACTAGTTTTCCCTACGCAATAATAAGTTAAAAAATAGAAACGGTTTTGCATGCGTTTTCCAACTTAGACTTTCTCAAAGAGTTGCACTGACTGCTCAGACGAGTTTAACTTTTCTTCGTAAAATTATCGCGTGGAGCTGAAAGGCGAAGTATTTCTTCAATTATACGTGCTTGCAGCGTTGCAGCATAAAATTAGCATATTTTTTAATATTTTGAATTTGAAAACCGGAATGGGCGCCTACCATGTGTAACAATGTAAATGGTGCGTAGTTCAAGTTTTCGAAAATACTGGTGATCATGTGACTTTCTTACCTCGTTAGACTCCATTGCCGCGCTCCCCAAAACAGCTTTGCAAGAGAACCAGAGAAATGGCACATGGGATTTGTAAAAAATTGGGAAATAGAATGAAAACCTATAAATCTGCATGTATTTGTATGCGTGCTACAATTGACCCCATAAGATGTTAAAGATGTGGTTGGTTTAAATTAGTTTACAAATTAAAAAACATTATTTTTGGCAATTAAACAAGCGCAAATCATACCTAACTAGTGTCTCAACAATATGTGATTTTTAATTTTTTAGTTTGCCCGCATGGTTAGGTGGGAGAAGATTGTAACACTCCGCAATGCGAAGTGTTACAATTGTCCCCGGTCTCCCATTCGACAAATAATCTCTACTATTTTTCTAATGCAAGTCTGCCACTATCCCGACCCCCCAAGGGATATCATGGGTGCATTGCTCCAATGGATCGGTTCCAGACGGTGCATTCTCTTGTGGAGCAAACGGATACGTCATCCGTGCCGAGCACAAGGGGGCTGTAATACCAGGAGTCTTGCTACCATCAAAGAGATTTGCCTGCGTCATCCCCTTTGATGGTAGTGTTCAACGCAAAATTGAATATGAGGTACAACCATTGAAGCCAAAATAAATACACTATAATTACAGAAATTATAACAACAAAATTGCCAAGGTACTTGTATCCTCAGCAAGTTCCGTGGCCTGGATCTCTGGTATCCCATATAATGCTATTCCTGGAGGGAGATCACTGGAGGGTGAACTGTTGCACATTGGGATTGGCGCTGACCATGGTAGTATAGGAGCAGTTTATCCAGGTCGAGGCTTTTTGAACGCTGTTAACAAGCAGGAGATCATGTGTACGTATACCACGTGTAATAAACTCACAATGCGTAATGGCCTCCATTTTCCCCCATGATTTGCTCAGGACACTCTGGACTGGCAACAGAAATAATTCAAAAGAGTAACAGTTAAAGGCGTGGTGGCCATTTTAAAACATTGTCATTATTTAAGGACTATTTACACATACGCATACGGATTACATGAGAGGATGATGATGTTTGGATGATGTTTGTGTTATGACTGTTTACCATTTCCATTGGATACTTCATACTATGGTGCTTTTGATAATGCGAATTTTTGTACATAACTAAGGGTTTAAATTCAGACAGACCAAATTAAAAAAAAAAGATTGAAGGCGAATTTTATTGGCTATATAATATTGCGTACCCAACATCGAACTATAGTTAGAAACCAATTTTCAATTCAACAATATTTTACCAAATAGTCTCTGAGTTAACTAAATTTACAAGTAGCCTGCTCTATTGTATTTGAGTTTATCATGTGTATTTACAAATTTATTAAACACATTTCGGTTAATAGCCAAACCGGTCATCACTACGCATTTATTTGGGATTTTGTTAACTACTTGCTAAATCTTCCGTAAATTTCGGTGTCAGTAAATTTTTCTTGACAACCGAGCTCTTCCCCTGCCTTGGTTGCATTTGCCTACTTTGAAATGGGCTTGACTATTCATTTGCAGCTACAGCATACAATAAATTCATCGCATATCTCAGGGTTTAGTTTAAAGTAACTTGGCTTGTGCGTCGGGAAATGCTAGCTCTCCGCTTCCTGTGAAATTGCTTTTTGACTCACCGCAATTTGCCTTGCCCATTCAAATGTTTGCAAATATAATTATTGTCCAGGGGGTCAGATTGTATGCAATTTTGACCTGCTCTACTTTTAGGCATCCCATAGTGCTCTGAAAGCTGTCAAATTACTCCTAAAAATTATTGTATTATACCAATTACGGGAAGCGTTTTCAAAATAAAAATCCGAATTTGAGTGCATTGTATTTCAATACACTGTGTGCACAGAATTGCGTTAGTTGAAGATGTTCCAACATAACATTGGCATGACAGCAAAGAATATATACGTGGGAGTGTCGATTGGAAAGTGTTTGAAATACACTTCTGCGTGCACTGGTTGGTAGAAATAGTAGTAAATTATTAATGTTTAATCTGAATTGTATTTTCAAAAATCCAAACTTAAGCGGTCGTTTTCAGTTTTTCGGTTCGTAAATGACTCTGGAAAACGATCCCAGATTTTTAAAATTTCTTCGGGATTTGAGTGCTTTGAGTTGTTGAATCAGAACTACATGTGCTCTTATATGTCTACGTAACTTTGTAAGTGTCATTTTGATTTGACTGCTGACTGAGACTGAGCTAGGTAGGCTGCATGGATATTGAGCGGAAATAAGGATGGACCCTGTGCTCACTCGAATTTTAGCATTGAAATCCTCGAGCCCGGTGATTCGAACCTGCAGTCCAAAAATTGGCTAAATTCGAAATTTGAGCGTTGGGGTGAGACACCTTGTGAAATATAGTTTCTTCACAAAGGAAGTAGGGTAGCGTTGGCTAATTTGCCCCACTCTTAAGAATATATGCTATAATGCCCCACCAATGCTGATGTACACATGTCCCCGTATTAAACCTCCTCCTCACAGCATAAATCAGTTCATTCACTCACCCCTCCCTCACCTCCTCCGATTCTCATTAGCCGCTTCGAATAAAGGGAACATTACGACAAAAATATGCAAAGGTAATAATTATAAGTATTTAGTGTGCTGTAATAAATTATTTAAATTTTCTAAGCAGTGTAGATGCTACAAGTGTAGCATATAGCGGTTGTTGTCCGAGGGCGTTACCTCGGCCACCACAACCTCCATGAAATCGCACTTCGCCACCTCCATCGAATCCGATATTACCCCCTATATTAAATTTCTTTTCAACCAAATCTCCGCTCACAATTTCGGTCGGGGAATTGGAGTGAATTATATTTTTATCACAACACACATGTGTGTTTCTGAATAAAATCGGATCTGTCATTTAAATTCGTGCGTCGTTGCTAAGGGTTAATTAATTTTGTTGGCTTACAAACCTTGCAGAATGACTGTTGCCAAATACCTTGTAGCGCTTTGAAAATAGGTCAGAACGAGTAAAAGAATCTAAATAATTGCATTCGACGCAGACCAAAAATTGGATTTTATTGTGGACGTACTATCCGGCTTTAAACGTCATCCGAGCTACCCAAATAAGTACAAAAAGTCACTACCAGCACTATAAACTACTTCACCTGGAGTTGATAAGGTTGATGCTAGAAGCTAGTGGAATAATTAGACACCTTTGAGGGATACATAAGGACATTCGGATATATAGAACTGAAATTTGCCGACAAGGTATGGCCATATTTTAGCTAACAAGAGATCTCTTCAGAGTTCAGATCTTCCACCACTACCTGTACAATAACCACTTCATATAGTTCTACAAACTCACTGAATCACATTATGGTGATGCTAAGTATTAAATTGGAGTTAGTCAACGCATACTTTTTATGAGCATGTATACTGGCTCAATTCTAGCAACTACTGCTAAGGGCAGTGCACTAAAAATATTTTCTTTCTGCTCATAACCGAGAAAAACTAATCGCATATTTGATGTCTTCATACACTTTGACAGTTACGTACTAAAACAACTCCAACAAAAAACACGCAAGTGCTGCTGTTAGAAACCTAGCAAGAAGCTGAAATATTGACCATGCTTTCCCAATACGAAATGAAAGGGGTTTTGGCTGCTTTTCTAGAAATAATAACTCCTCAATCTTGAGTTTCGCAAAATGCAATCGCTGAATTAAAAATCTGTTATAGTAATGCGAAAACAGTCCAGACTCGTGTGCGGTGTCCACAGCGGACCTAATGGTATCGTCATAATAAAATTCAAATATAATCTGATGGGGAGCCACTTTGACACTATCCTGTTTTACTGAATGGCAAACAAGTGTTGGGTGAGATTCCATCAAATCAACAAACTCTAAAAGTTCCCGTTTAGCTAAAATCGGGAAGCTTTTCTCATCTGAAGTGTAATCAAATCCACCGGAAGTGAATTCCACTATTTCTTTCGAAGCTCCGAAAGATTTTAATTCTTTCATCGTGGAATTATATTCATTAATATCTTCCAGCAAATCAGCAATTATTTCTGAGCTAAGTGGTACCTGCAATTTACGACCCGAATCATACAGGTCCCTAAATGTGGGGTACGCCACAGGTTTTGGAGGAACTATCATATGACTGGTAATTACTTCCTCGTACTGTGCAGCAATTACCAGGACAAAGAAGCTAAGTAAAACCTCCAATGGAAAGTGAACCCCTTGGAGTGTGTCTTGTTGGAAAATAATACAAATTATATGAAACCATCTTCTTCGAAAGACAAGAGCTGCAGCAAAGCATGTTATGATAATGAGAATCCAGCTGATGAAATCTATTGGCTCTAACCAAATTAAGGTGTTGGCATACCTAGCTTTGTGTGCGCAATAAATTACCTTCCAACTTATGTTATTTATCACACATGTATTACGGATATGTGTCACTTTGTTTGTAGTACCAACTGTAGTCAGATCTAGTATTGATGACTAACCCAGCTAAAGTATCCAAAGTCAATCGGGTGAAACGCACAAGAATTGAATTGAGAGATGTGAAATTCCAAGTCCAAAGTATTCACTGGTATTACGTCCGGGTAGGCGTATATCGTAATGCTATGCATCCTAACGATATGTAGGCAACTGTTCGAATACATTTCGCAGATCAACTTGTGATTTTAAAATGGAATTCGGCTTGAAAAATCTAGAAATGTCCTCAAATATTATTTCATCAATATAAAGTTTCCCGGTTTCTAAAATTTTTCTTGAAACTGAAGTCGCAAATGAGTTGATACAACTTCTTCAACACAGTGGCAATGTGAATAACAATGAAATGTAAATAATGCAGCCACCTGCAAGGAAAAAATATGTCCGCTTTTGATGATTGAGTTTGAGAAGTTATCAAAACCACTCTCCCTGTGTGCTCATGTTTTATTACCTAGATCACAGTATTAAGTCATACGCCCCATTTTACATGTGTTTAAGTACACTCCATTTCGTTGCATTCCCTCATGGGTAAACGATAACACACGCAATAGCTTCAAGGTGCTCTTTTTTTGCTATTGTGAAATAATTCCAGGCTCCCCACATTAATAGTTTCTTGCGGCGAAAATCTCGACAGCACAACAAACACATCAACATGTGTTCTAGTAGACTCGCAGGATTTAGTATTCAATTGAAATTACTTTCTTCAATGTTGCAGAATTGCTGAGTAGAAGCTATAGTGAACAAAGTAATCCACAATCACAATAATGAATACCCGCTGACGTCAAAAACTTAAGGATTCCATTTCTCTCCAAAAGCATTTAGATGTTCAATGGGCTAAGGGACTGTTCAAGTATTACGTCTTCGATTTGGAGGGGGGGAGGGTGGGGGTATTGCGGAAAGTCTCACTTTGGCCCACCATGGGGGGTCTGGGAAAAACTCACGTCTTCTATGACTTTTACCCGAAATCGGAAAAAAATCAAATGGCGTTTTTCGTTCTTATGTACTACATGTTATTCCTTACCCGACCGCTGCGCTGCTAGAAGAAGCGCACAGCTGAAGAAATTCAGAGAAATTTTGCGTCAAATTCAAGTTTAAGTGAGCATTTCAAGTTTGGATTTATGTGCTTCATTGAAGAATATTAAAGTCTTAACTAAATACTTTTCAAAAAAGTGATTTATTCATGAAATGTCACTCAATGAAAAATTGTGGAAGGACATCCAGCTAGAATGGAAGCTGGCATATCCTGAACAAACACGTAAGTTCAAAAATATTCTTAGCCCGTTTAAAAATAAAATCATGAAACATGGAATCATCATACGTCCTTAGACGGAATCAGCATCCATTTTCTAGTAGGGTTGAAAGTCAGAGTTATAAAATCGGACGTAATTTTTTAAATTCAGCAAAGCGGTGTCAAAAGCAAGTTTTAGAGTATTGGACGCAAATGAAAAAGAGTGGGAACAAAATCGATGCTGATGCCGTCAGAGATGAAATTGTGGAGTTGAAAATAATCAAAATTGGACGCAAGATAGGATCCAAACCATGTTCGCTCGGGGAAGTCAAGTAATCAAAAATCACGACGTTCTTAAGTACGAATGACTACTAGCTTGAATCATCCTAGAAAAGTCAGTATCCAGCTTGCCCGGAATCAGTACCTTCAATCCAGGATTCAGCTGAAGAGCAATGAATGATATAGTACAGACATACAACTCGAAAATCTATGTTAAATGTATTACAGATTTTATTATACACGGTCATGTTCACACATTTAGAATTTTTTTTAAGAATAACGGAATGTTATTGAAACGATCAGTAAGATCGTCAAATTTCGGCATTTTGTTATCTCTTTTTGTTTTGGGGTAATCCTCCGTAAATAATTTCATTGAATATTCGGCATCGGTATCACAAGAATGATGCTGTCCACTTTGAATATCAATACCACAGTAATACATAACTAAACTGCGTAGTCCGATCGGTTTTTTGTCTGGTTTACCATAAATTGAATAAAATGTTTTAAAATAATGATTGTGTAGGTCAAATATATTATACTCTCCTGAGTCTAAAGATGATCCATTTTTTTTCTTTTCTTTCCCTCTACAAACAACAATACATTTTCCTTCGAGTAAAGCCTTAATATCTCTCGCAACAGTGTCAAATTCTTTCCCGTTCACCAGTGCATCCTCTTTAAATCCATTTATAGCAATCGTGTATGTGTTAACAATGAATGATTTTGCTTTATGCTTCACTTTCTTGCAATAAATTTGCTCTCCTAGATAATTATATAAAGTAACACTTCCGCATTTTTCTAAGTTGCTAGATTTTAAAGTCACAATTTCACAGTCCACTGAAACCGAACGATCCGGGACAAATTCGTTACACCAAATGTTGTCAAGCTTCCCCGGGGGGGAAGCAGGCACGGACTCCGCCGAGGTGGGTATTGGCTTTACTTCTTCCAACCGAGGAGAGGATTTCTGGTCATGTTTAATCGGCATCAACTTCTCAGCCCGACTGTTTGTCCTCACTGTTAGTGCTGCGATATTCTTCACACTTTTAATTTCTTCAAATGTACAGCATCTAAGTAGATCTCGAATGAACTCAACTCTTTCGGTCCCATTTGATCCGACGGCCGAATCTAGAATCTTTATCTGAAATCGAATTAGAAGATAATTTACATTCCTACAACATTTATAAAACCCTTGACTCCCAAACTCTTTAAAAGCAGTGCAGACCTTTTATTGTCCATATGTCCTGTCCACTGAATATTTCCTCCGGCAGTTTTTGAAAATTTGGCTAATTATCTTGAGATCAGCCTCTTTAGCAGAGTTTTATTATGATTTTCGAACTATTGACAAGAAAAAATAGCGCCAACAAATGTAACCCATCAATAATACAAATGGCATAGAAGACGTGAGATTGCGGGGGGGGGGCGTGTTGGCAAAAAACTCACTAGAACTCACAACCGGGGGTGGGGGGTCGAAAAAACGCAGAATCGTCTCTTGTAATACTTGAATAGTCCCTAATCTTTGAAATTACACTAAAATGGGCAAATTTGAAAATCTAAGATTTTTAAATTTGGGACTTCTATGTATAATGGTGGGTTTCCTGTAAAGTTCTTGTCCAGCTTAGTAAAATGTAACAGATGTCAAAAATCAGATCAACTTGTGGTCTCAAGAAATTCTCTCGGTACAATCTCCTGAGAACATTGACATGTCACATGGCATGTTTCTCGTCGATATCAGTTAAGTTCAATGCCCTAAGTGAGAGGTCAAAAGTCAGGTCAACTTGTAACCTCAAGAAAATTTTTCAATATAAACTCCTGATAACAATGACATGGCACGTTTCTCTTCCATTTTAGCTAAGGCCGATTCCCTAACTCATTGGTCAAAGGTCAGGTCAAATGGTGACCACACCCACTGATTGTTCGCTGACCCCCAGGACATATTAAGCTACCAACCTCCCAATTCGGTTCGTTTGTTTTTTGTTTCGGAGGATATAGAAGACACGCACGCACACACGCACATGACCCACTTTAGCAAGTGTATGATGATTACGTAATGCCAAGATGCCCCTTATGTTTTACAAAACTTCAAGCTCGGCACCCCACATTAATAGTTTCTTGTGGCGCAAATTTTGACAGCTAAACAAACAGATCCAAGTGTGTTCCATGTATTAGACTCGTAGGATTTAGGATTTATTGAAACTATATTCTTCAAAGTTGGATATTTACTGACGAGGGAAGTACCCGAAGTGCAACCCCCAGAATTGCCTCAAACTTTGTCCACAGGTTACTCCTATGTAGAAACTATGTTTCACAAAGTGTCCGCTCTCACTACCAGGGGTGGCCAAAATACTTTGCGAAAATACAAAATACTTTAGTCAAAATACAAAATACAATTGTATTTTGTATTTTGACAACTAAAAAAGAATTGTATTTTGAGTAATGTATTTCAATTACTCTGGCGGAGTATTTTCAGTAA
>JAAXYW010003610.1:0-11192 GCA_036851895.1 Orthonychiurus folsomi | reverse complement strand
GAATAGTGTGTTGTGCTGAGGAAGTTGAATTTTGAATTTTGAGTTGAGTTGGGGCGTCCGGAATTTGTCCAAATTGGGAGGCCGAATTTTGTCCGTCCAAGCTCAATTCCTGCACAGCGGGATGGTCCTCACCATGGCCCCGGTCCTTGGGGACTTCACCCACGAAGTTACAGAGGGGATTAGGATTCAACCCGGCTGTATTTAGTCAAAAATTTTGAAGAATTGATGAATTTTCAAAATGGCTGCCCTGCATGAGCCACGAGGCAGGCTAAGCAGGGCAGAGGCAGCGGAGTAGGTGTGTTCTGTGCTGACTTAACAGTTGGGAGGGAGCTGAGGAAATATACGTCCTTCTCTGAGCAGGAGAAAACGGAGAGTGAAGTCTGAAGAAGTACATGTCTGAAGAAGAATGAAGAAACTCTGAAAAAGACGTACGGTACCAGGGAAAATGCATATGCATTGAATAACCTGGACATTTTTACAAATGATACAACAGATTTGGATTATGAAAAAAACGAGTACGAACCTAATATCCAAATTGAGCCAAACATGGAGTTAGAGGAATATATGGTAGCAGCAAGACACGGTCCAAATAGGGACGCTCTCCAAACCAGCGCTGTCGTGAGGCATAGCCGGAAAAATCGAATCAACTTTTCGGTGGCATGCATGTTTACTTCTTGGGTGACGTAAAACAACTACCACCAGTGATGGATCGCTGTCCTTTTGCAAGAGGAATGGCGTCTGGAATTGCTTCCAATGGAAGAGCGGCATACTACGGTTTTCAAAGGTGTGTGACTCTCGGTGATTCATTAAGGCAAGAAGAAAGCAACACCGCGCAAATTAGTTTTCGTGAAGTACTTGATCTTTGAAGCCCTGGACAGTCTACCAAAGAGGATTGACTTAAATTGGACGAACGGATAATCTGAAAGGTTCCGGATTTCCTAACAAAATTTAAAGACGCACTGAGACTGTTTCCAACAAATGAACAAATTGCAAGTTCCAGTAGCAAGAATTTCGGCAAAACATAATATCCCTGAAGCTTTAGAAGCTTCATCCGACCTTGCCCAGGGTCTCACCTGACAATTGCTTGTATCGGTGAGAAGTAGAGTAATGCTAAGGAGCAATTTATGGACTACTAACGGATTAGTGAATGGAACAATATAGGTGCGGTGGTGGATGTAGTTTTCAGACCAAGCGAAAAATTTTCGAACTCTATTTCACTTGCAATTATGGTTACATGGGATAAGTATAGCGGCCCATGCTTTAAAGGCAGGTGTTTTCCACTAACACCGGTAACTCGCAACTGGAAACAAGATGGCAAAAATTGCACACGGACACAATTTCCAATTGTACTGGCGTGGGCGGTGAGAGGTGTATACAAATTACAAAACGCTTGCAAACGAGTTTTACTCACTACAATGTGTTTCCCCACCAAGTTTTCTACATCAGTTAGCATCGATTCTACGATTCCTTTGATTTCTATAATGGCAGGTAATATAGTTCTAATCACACATGCAGTAAGTTTAAAATAAAAGCTACCTTTCTCTAAATACTGCCTTTCCATTTCCTCTGCAACGATAACCAACTCTGCATACTCAACCAACGCGATCAACTTTTTTTCTTGCCTAAGTATTTCATTTTGTGTTCTGGAGTCGGCAAGTCTCTTCAAATATCGAACGTGTTTCATCTCATTCTTTTTCATTATTGCCACTTCCCGTTTCTCTCGTACTATGCGCTTGGTCATTCGCAGTCAAAGAGCTAACAGTCTTTTCCTTTCTATGATATCTAGTAAACACATCCCAACTGTAGTATAACGTTGCTAATCTTATGTACAGGTACAGCTTATGTATGTATGTGGCCAAGAACCTCTCCGGAACGGCTGCTCGGATTTTGACAAATGAGGTCTCAATCGAACCGTTGTTAATTCGGACAGTGTTCGCGACCATTATCTAAGCCCAAGTCGGTCGAAATCAAAAATTCTCATCGAAAAACCGCGTTTTATTCCTTATTAAATCAAGGGAAAATGAAAAAAATCAATATATCGATTTTTTCCATGTTTGTAAATAAACACGTCACCAAGACTATGCAAATGTATGCTATGCTATGGTGGCACTATGTTATGCTATATATGCTCAGCGATGGTAGTCATCGACTGTTCAATGGTTTGTTTTTTTTGGTATGGAAAATTATTTTTGATTTTATTTATATTTTTACTTTATGCGTGAGAGAGCGCGGCGGTGGCGGCCACAGCCAAAAGAATTCATTTATTCCTTCATTTTAGAGTAAATCGGTGCTCCCGGTGAGGAATTTTTTAATGTGGGAAAGCAAGTTAGTTACGTTTGGTGGTGCAGTGTAGTGGGATTTTTTGGTTGTGAGTGGCGGGGGAGAGTTAATTTTTCAATTTTATTTATTGTAGTGTTATTTGGTGCAGTGCAATGGGATTTCGATAAGGAGACGGCGGATTGATGTGGCCAGGTAGGAATTGAAAAAAATTGGAGAGGGGGGATTGAGGTGGTAACCGGTTTTAATAGAGGTTATGCTTAATTAATTTGGTTTAACTTTAGTGGTGTTGGTTGTTTTATGTACCTAATGCAAAAATGGCCAGCGGAGCTGGCCTTTTGCGCTAGTATATACATATACATGCATTTCATGCTTCATTTCATGCCTTGGCATGCAGATTTGTAGGATGCCTTTCATTTTATTTTGATCCTCCAGTTCTCATACTGCATTCAACAGGACTTTCTCGTCGTCTTGAAACCAATTGTTTTGTATTTTTAGGACTGGATGAAATTGGTGCTATCAGCGAGACACAAATGAAGAATGACATTGAAAATTATGGCACAATATATAATTCTTAAAATTGCACCAAACACCAAACAAAAACACATTTGCTAGGCAACATCATTAAGTAGCTCGGTCGCCCTTCTGAAGCAGACCAGTGACGGGTTGACTTATATCCTGGTAATTCATTATTGGCAATTTGGGTCTAAATTCAATGTAATATTGATTCATTACGCAGTGCGAGAAATGCGAGAAATGCGAAAAATATAAAATTGTCGTTTGGGGCTATGTGGAACAGGGAAAGATATCCTTGGCTTTCCATAATATCATATTAATCTCATCTAATCACACGGTCCAATTTCGAGTTTAAATTTGAATTGGATTCTACTTCTCTTCAAATAAATCAGAACCAGAACAGAAGTTGAGAAGATTTTCTAAGACAGGGAGGAAGAACTGAAAATAAAATGTAATAGGTTCACATATTCATAAACTTGCGATCAAAGTCCAGAGAACTGGAGATGACGAAAGAAAACATTTAAAATATTGCATAACGAACTGGAGATAGCGAAAGAAAACATTTAAACTATTGCATGGTACAAACACACGTGATGTACACATTTTTCGCATTTTTCGCACTTATGCCATTTTTCCGGCGTAAATTGCGTGAAATGCAAAAAATGCGTAAAATAGATGAATTACGCGCGTAATAGCGAATCCTGCTTAAATTTCCTTGATCCAATCTCCTGCACCCTCGTAACTAGCACCAGAATACAAGTAAATAAAAAAATGAAAGACAACAAAAAAAAAACACTCTGAGGAATGCCCGCAGTAATACTGGCCAGTTTTTCTCAGCTGTAGTGACTAGATCCCTTTGTGACGCCCGCGCCCTTGAAAAATCCTTGCTGTTCTGCAAAATACTAGGATTTTGAAATATCCCACACATTTTACTGGCCAAAAGTGACGTAGCTGACGGGCCCTCCGTTCCTCTGCTGCTGCCGGCCACTCGAGTTTATGAGATGGACTTTTTTGGCGAGCAGCTGGTACTCCCGAATCATGCTGTCCCGCGTGGATTCTATGACTTGATTGAGGTCAGCCTCTGGTGGGATTTGTATGGGGGGTAGGATGGTGACCAGCATTTTTCCTGGAAAGGATAGTTTCTTTTAGTGTGCTTCCTTTATGAGTGGAGGTGAATTGGTCTTTTAGATTAGGTATGGAAAATTTGTTAAGGGGTTGCTTCGGATGTGAGTTTGGAAATACTTGGGGGTACACTTGGTTTATTTTGTAGCAAGCAAGACTAGATGGTGGGAAGCAGCATTATGTGAATCTGTTACCTAGGCAGCAACATTGCCATCCAGGAAGCTCCTTTATTACCTAAGAAGCAGCTTTATTTTTCAGGAAACACCTTTATTATCCGACAAACCACTATTACTTAGGAAGCACCATTGCAGTCTAGGATGCACCATTACTATCCTGGAAGCACCTTTATTACCCAGGAAGCTTTATTACCCGAAAAACCACTATTACTTAGGAAGCACCATTACAGTCTAGGAAGCACCATTACAGTCTAGGAAGCACCATTACAGTCTAGGAAGCACCATTACAGTCTAGGAAGCACCATTACAGTCTAGGAAGCACCATTACAGTCTAGGAAGCACCATTACAGTCTAGGAAGCACCATTACAGTCTAGGAAGCACCATTACAGTCTAGGAAGCACCATTACAGTCTAGGAAGCACCANAGCACCATTGTCTAGGAAGCACCATTACTTCACGGGAAGCACCTTTATAACCCAGAAAGCACCATTACTTCACGGGAAGCACCTTTATAACCCAGGAAGCACCATTATCTAGGAAGCACCATTGCCATACAGGAAGCACCAGGAAGAACCACTACTATCTAGAAAGCACTTTTAT
The DNA here is from genome assembly GCA_036851895.1 of Orthonychiurus folsomi. Lineage (NCBI taxonomy): Eukaryota > Metazoa > Arthropoda > Collembola > Poduromorpha > Onychiuridae > Orthonychiurus > Orthonychiurus folsomi. The sequence continues at coordinate 6,501 of JAAXYW010003610.1, read as the reverse complement.
TACCCAGGAAGAACCACTACTATCTAAGAAGCACCATTACTAACCAGGAAGCACCATTATCTAAGAAGCACAATACTCACCCGCATCAAACACCCGCTGCTCATCATTAATAAAAGTATAAGGGCTCATCACGATCGGAAGCACCCCCATCCCATTCTCCTTTGCTATGACAAACGCTCCTTTTTTGAATGGTAAAAGGGTTCGTCCTTTGCTGCGGGTCCCTTCGGGGAAGAGCCACAAGCTGGCCTGGAAATTACATGTATAGGTTAGTGTTGCAATAAACTCGCAGAGGAAACCACAACATTGGAAGCCCCTGCTGTTGTCATGCGACTTTGAATGTCAGCATGATTTGACACATTCCGTAAATGACGGCATACAAGCCCCGGACTTTTAAAATCGACACGTCGACGCGGGGCTTTTAAGCCGTCATTTACGGTACATCACATGCTTACAGCGGCTAACCACCAAATTTGGGCTCAGCCGTAAATGACCCAATAGAAGCCGGGCTCGACTAAAAGCCGCTCGTCTCTTTCAAACCAAGGCAATGCAAAGCCCGGACCTCAATTAGGCCATTTACGGTAACCCAAACACAATATTTCCCTTAAATTCTAACCCCATCTCGTTTCAACCGCTGACACTCGGCGTTGATCCGCTCCTTTGCATTCGGACTCGCCCGGTCTATAAAAACAGTTCCACACAGGTAAGCACTCAGTCCGAACGGCAAAACGTACAGGATCTCTTTCTTAGCGACGACGGCGCAGCCGGAGGGCAGGTGGGGCCAAATGTGGGCCATCCCTGTTATTTCGAGATGCAGTCAATTAGAGAGTTAGCGCAGCCATGATGTAATCTTGTTGACGAAAAAATTTTTAGGTCAAATTTTTGTTTTCAATTTTTTTTTTTGAGAATCTTCCATCGGAAGCAATGCGGGTAAATGTGAATTTGACCCGTCACAGATTTTACTCTATTTTTTTAATCTTTTTAACTCTCTAATACATAATTTGATGGGCTGGGCCAAATTGTGCTCGCAGTTTGAAGCGGGGCAATTTGACAGCCCCCCCCCCCTTTCCCCATAGTTTATAGATTAGTAATGAATACTAGTAATTACTATTGGACAAAATGGTTCATACCCAACACATCCAGAATAGACTGATGATTGCAAATGATGACGTAGGGCCCGGCCGCAATGTGCTCCGCCCCACGAATCTCCCATTGGATACCCAGGAGTGGACTCGCTAATTTAACCAAGGGACAGGTGGCGCTGTCGAGACAAAATAATATAATTAGCTAACCATAATGCAATTTTGCATAAGTGGTTAAACGACAACAAACAAGGCAGTCAGCGCAAACACGAAACGCTACGCTTTCAATATTCCATTGCTGTGAACGTTTCCGAGATTGAAATAATCCGTGTATCTGATATGAAAATAGTCAGCTCAGACATATGACGTAGGGCCCGGCCGCAATGTGCTCCGCCCCACGAATCTCCCATTGGATACCCAGGAGTGGACTCGCTAATTTAACCAAGGGACAGGTGGCGCTGTCGAGACAAAATAATATATTAGCTAACCATAATGCAATTTTGCATAAGTGGCTAAACGACGGGTAGAACAAACCAAGGTGGGTAAACAATAAATATTCTCCTGTAGGAGAATATTTATTGTTTACCCACCTTGGAACAAACAAGGCAGTCAGCGCAAACACGAAACGCTACGCTTTCAATATTCCATTGCTGTGAACGTTTCCGAGATTGAAATAATCCGTGTATCTGATATGAAAATAGTCAGCTCAGACATCCGACTCATTTTCAAATCAGATCGTGTATCGGATACCTCAAGTTTCAGTTGAGCCACCGCAATGCTGTGTGGCCCCCTCAAATCATGAGAAGCTACGACTCTCCACTAGTCGACCGACCCATGCACTTCAAATTTTAATAAAATTTGGCCTTTAGGAATTTGAACTGCAAAACAAAAATTTACATTTTTCGTCAGCAAAATCAAAATCAGTATTCACTTCAAATTTTCTGTTCGACAAAAAAAAACAAAGATTATTTTGCACGGTCAAAAATGCGGCATTGATTTTGCTCGCAAAAAACGAACAATGGCATCTGTCATCTGTCTTTGTGCGCGCAAAATGAGCAGACCAAGCAAAAAGGCACAAAAAGCGGCTCCGGCCGGAGCTACTTTCGTTTTGTCTCCGCTCTGACAATACTTTGATTCCGTCGAGAGCTCAAATCCGATCCGGCCGTAGCTCCGGTGCATCACTAGAAATTGCACATCCCACCAAAACCGCCGAACTCAGAAAAATTCCAAAGTTTTTACAAACAAGGCGGAGCCCGCCCAAAACCCGCTTGGAATAAAAAAGTTTAGCCATCCGAGCCCGCCCATTCCGCCGCCGAGTTAAACAAAACTGTAGAAATGCATTTTTGAAACAACACGCAGTTTGAGGATCCACAAATGATCCAAGACGGCAAACCTCCGATTTCGAAAACTGTGTGCCAATCTCGCAATCTGCTAAAGAAATTGAAGTGAATACCGTACCGATTACCGCAAACTCTCCAATTTGTTATAAAACATTTCCAAAATCACATAAATTTCCACTCACCCCGTATTCCCCACCCCCCGCCCCCTCCACAAATAGTAGGGTATCAACGCACAGCTCGCTCCACTCACGTAAACCACGTACAAGCAAAATTTAAACTTGTAGCGAAATCCACTGCTCTCCTCGTACACTACGATAGTGAGGAATAATACGAGGAAGAGGACGAGGACGGCTGCGGCGAAGGGGAGGGTGAGGAGCATTTTTTGGGTTGAAAAGTTTCTGACAAATTGTTGTTTTTGAGGAATGATTTTGTACGGTAAATGTTGTTGTGTTGAATGGAGGTTTTCGGATTTGGGCGGGAATACGGATTGTGGCGGCGGCGAATGGAAATGTTACGAGGAAGTCCGATAGGTGGCGCGGGTGGTGCGCCGGAATGAAGTTGCTCAGGTTTTTTGGGATCCTTCGAGTTGTGTCGTGTTTTGAAAATTTTGTGGGACAATTCCTTTACAAAAAAAAATATCTTGCAAAGTTTTTGTTAAAATTTTAAAACAGATTTGCAGAACATTAAAAATAATGGAAACTAAATTTTCCTAAAGGCACAATTTTTTATAAATAAACCGGTTTCAAATACATTCACATTTATCAAAAATTATGTTCCGCCGCGTCCTCCTCGCCCGCTGTTGCTATGTTCCATTTCCTTAGCGCAGTTGAAATGATATTTACGATTTGTTTACAGCATTCGCCCGCCGTCGTCGTCGTTTGGCAACAGAACAAAATCCGTGCGAATTGTAAAAAAAATTTTTGTTAAGGAGCCCGTCCGGTGGTGGTCTCGGCTAATTTGCAGCAGTAAGCAGAGTCCAAACTGCTCCGCCACACGCCACGCACTTTTTTGTACACGGCATTTGGATGCGCAAAACATTGCGGCGACCATCACAAAAAAATGTAAGAGTCACGTGCGGCGGCGGAGCAGCCGGCCATTATGGAATTTTTGGGTGGAATGGGTGGAATGGAGGGAGGAGTGCGGGGATAGTATAGAGCGGCAGAGTGGGGTGTGAAAGGTAGCAAGTGCACACAAAATGTGTGCACTTGGTTAGCGAATGTTCAGAATGTTCACAAGTTACAAAGTGACCCTCATCAACCTCAACGGGAAACTGTTATTGTAGCTGGAGGGGAATATCGTGACTAGGTGTAGTGGTATAATAGTAGAATAAATGCCCTACGACTTCTAAATGCAGGATTCTCAGTCGTTGACTTTTATTTAATTCTATTTGTTATTTTTAATTTAATTTCCATGTGTTATTTTTAATTGAATTCTATTTGTTATTTTTAATTTAGTCCTATTTATTAGTTAATTTAGTTCTGTTTAATATTTTAATTTAATTTCCATTTGTTATATTAAATTTAATTTCCATGTGTTATTTTTAATTGAATTCTATTTAATATTTTAATTTAGTTCTGTTTAATATTTTAATTTAATTCCCATTTGTTATTTTAAATTTAATTCCCATTTGTTATTTTAAATTTAATTTCCATACGTTATTTTAAATTTAATTCCCATTTAATAATTAAATTTAATTCCCATTTCCTATCCACACAATGTATTTATATTTTAATTTCAATTTGTATTTAATATCCGTCGTCCGGTCGACTCCCCCGTTCCATCCTAATTTGCCGCTCTATCCTTAGCCACCCCAAAAAGTTGGTCCCCTCAAATCCTCAGCGGCGGATCGAAGCTCAACTTTACGCTCAGGCCCAGCAGTGCTGGCAGTGGAAGAGCACCCGAAGCTTCTGCTGTGTGTGGAATACCCAATTTTAATTTTGTGTCCAACTTTTTCAGTATTTACACCAGACGGGGGCGGGTTCGCGAGTCCCTTTCATTTAGGACAAAAAAAAAGTTTAATTACAAATCCAAGCTTCCCAGCGCCCTTCTAAACGGTTTGTAATTCACCCAAGTAATCCAAATATCCAGTCCTCGTCGTCGGACAAGTTTACAGTTATTTTTCAAAAAAAAAAAACACCACAAGCGGATATTGCCGGAAAATTGGGGCTTTAGTTTGAGCAGCGACAGAAAATTTAAAAAAAGTTGGAGTTTTGCGTGAGCGTTTTTTTTTTTTGAGGACTGGAGGAGTCGAAAGGCAGTTGTGAGTGTGTGTTTTGCCGGAGGCGGCGAGAGCTAGTTGATTTTTGGAAATGGATTTTTGGTGGATTTTTTGAAGAAGAGTTTCCAGGGAAGGAGCAGCAGGAGCGGCAGCAGCAGCAGGGGCAGACGAAGGGAGAAGGGGAGTGGTGAGCGGAGTAAGCAGCAGTTCGGCATTCCACGCAATACGACCAGTCCTCCGCTTCACTTTGAGTGACAAGGACAGCCAAGCGAAAGGGTAGCGGGTGTATGCCAGAGATTGATTGACAACCCATAGCTGACGGAGGAGGAATTCATCAAAACTCCAAAGGGACCCCCCCTCTTCTCCAGAAAAAATACAGTCAAAAACATCCAAATACAAGACCCGAAAACTGAGAATACACAAAAATTACACAAGGATTCACCCAGGAGAAAGCCCCCCCCCCCTTAACAAAAACTAAAAATATGAACTAAAAAAAAACCTAGTTAAGATATTCCCTCAAGTGCCATTTGATGTCAACCAGTGTATACGAGCAACCCTAGGAGAGAAGAGATTATTAGGATAGTGCAAAGTTGGAGGATTTATTACACGGACTAAGTAATTTTCTGTGACTGAGTGTACAAATTGTTTTTCGACATTTACCAATTGTGTGGTTGGTGGGATTGACAGAGAGTTTAAAAGTGTGAGAGAATTGTTGTGGAATTCTGAGTTTAAAGGGTGGATAAATTTTTGGGAGAACAAAAAACTTTGAATGGAATCGCATCTGTAGAATAAACACATTTAAAATCCAAATGCACCCCGTCGGAACGGGCTCTAGCACAACAATGATGTCCGCGTACAATTTACACGAGTCAGAGTTGGACACGGGGCGGAAGCAAGACATTGGGGATATTTTGCAGCAAATTATGAATATTACGGATCAGAGCTTGGATGAGGCCCAGGCGAGGTACGCGCACATTTTTTTTGTCCTTTTTACAAAACGTTTTTTTTTGTTTTTATTGTTTGCTGCGAGGAAAACAATGTCCCCCCCGTATGGTGGACTAGGCTTCCCAAGTCCATATGCAAAAGCAACAGAAACAGAAAACGTTACTTTAAAAAAAAATCAAAACTACGGATAGAATTAAAATGTATACTGTGACGGGGGGGGGGGGGGCTTCGGGAGAGGCTTCTATTGTTCAAGGCCCCAGGCTAATTCCCTATTGCTATAGGGAATTAGGCGGTTACTTATGGCAAAAGTAACCGTTTATTTCCTATAGCTTTGCTATAGGGAATTAGGCGGTTACTGAATGGCCCACCCTGTAGAATAAACCATAACCAAAATACGGGTTTTTGCATTAAATTCGAATGTCCATTGCATTTTTAGATTCATGCATTCCATTGAAGGATTTTTGTGGTCCATGCAGACCTGGTAACATTATGTAGGGGGGGGGCAAATATTTTGTGGAATTTACATATTGAGTTGATCAGGTTGTGTAAGAATATTATCTACATATATAATATAATATATATTATAATACATAATATACATTGCAAGCATTGTAGGAGGGAAAGGTCACTTCGCTTCGCACATAGATCCGCACTAGGAATCCTGTTCATGTGTGTCATTTTAGCCTTTCATTTATTACTAAATTTGAAAATTAATATTTTATGGGATGCTTTTATCATGAACAAATTTTATTATTTTTAAAACACACAAAAAAAAAACTTAAATTTTAAACGCAATTTGTATGTCCAATTTGTATTTGTATGTAAGCCTAAAAGCCAAATTTGGCTTATAAGCCAAATCGCGTGAGTGCGCAGCAGTGGTCGTAACGGCTCCGGCTCCTGAACCGCGGCTCCGGCTCCG
>JAAXYW010003609.1:0-11194 GCA_036851895.1 Orthonychiurus folsomi | reverse complement strand
GAATAGTTAGAACAATTTATTTTAATGTGGCTTGTCGGTCTGAACGAAGGTTTTCGTTCTATCGTTTATGTTTTAATTGCATGGATTGCGAGTACCATAAGGAGGAAAGACGGAGGGCACTTATCTGAATATGCGTAAGTAGATCTGACTTCGATGTAAACTTCAATTATTTCCTTCGGGCGATGTAGGGATTGTCCGGATTTCTTAATGGTAATTAGAATGGCGCCAGTCAAGCGATTAAGGCAGCCGACAGACAGAACAAAAAGCTTACCGGACACTTTTATCTTTTCCTGGTCGGACAGTTGATCATTCAATTTACATCCATTATCTAATTTAGTAACATTCCATTCATATTTTGCTAATTATTGAAATTTTTGATTCTTGCAGCACTCATCATAGTACCCACAAGAGAACTGGCTCTCCAAGTCAGTCAAATTTGTACAGATTTAGCCAAGCACGTTGGCTTAAAAGTCATGGTCACGACTGGTGGTACCGGACTCAAGGATGATATCATTCGCGTGTACCAAAAAGGTACTTGACCTTATTTGAATTTCCTGGAACTTTTTCAACTTTGGTTCTCTTTGTAGAATCACATCACTTCCTGATTTCAATTATTATAATTGGTCCCTTTTTTCTTCAAATATCTAGTTCATGTCATTATTGCAACTCCTGGACGCATAATCGACTTAATGGAGAAAGGCGTTTGCAAAATGGAGGATTGCAAGATGCTGGTACTTGATGAGGCAGACAAATTACTCTAGTCAAGATTTTACCCGTATGCTGGATAAGCTCATCTCATTCTTACCCCCCAAGCGACAAATCCTATTGTTTTCAGCAACTTTCCCTGTAACCGTCGAATCATTCATGGTGAGAAATACTGCTTTTATGTTTGTTTAGTGAATCCACATGTTTGAAATGATGATTAATCTTAGGACACCTTTGGAGCCAAGATGGCTATGAAAGAATATAATTTCTGATGTGAAAAATGTCATTAACTTCAAGGTGTTTGATGTTTTAAGCTTTGAAACTAAAGTATTTGTTTGGTCTTTTGATTCGAGCAGAAGAAGCACGCAATTTAAATTCGCAAGGTGAATTTAATGGAGGAGCTAACACTGAAAGATGTAACACAATACTACGCTTTTGTGCAAGAGAGACAAAGCACATTGTTTGAACACACTATTCTCCAAGTTGGATATAAACCAATCTGTCACATTTTGCAACTCGACACAACGCGTGGAATTACTCGCAAGGAAGATTACTGACTTGGGATATACATGCTATTTTATTCATGGGAAGATGAGTCAAAGTGACTGGAATCCTGTCTTCCACGATTTCCGCAAAGGACACTGTCGTAATCTTGTTTCCTCAGGTAATTGACCTCTCAATCTCAATACAACTACGTATTTCGGTCGGCAACCTCGACACTATTTTACATTTAAATTTTTCAAATTTATTATAATTTAGCTCTAAACCTTTACGATTAACGTTTCTGAACGCTTTTTTGGCGTGCAGCCTCAATTGATACCATGCAAAACATCTTTAATCCTATAGTAATTTATTCAGAACTCATGTTCAGTCTCATGTCGAATGCTGCGGCTGGCGGTCTTCAGGATGCGCAACGATTAATTCTTAATATTTTTCTTTTCAGATTTATTTACAAGAAGTATTGACATACAAGCGGTGAAAGTTGTGATTAATTTCGACTTTCCAAAAATGTCGGAAACATATTTGCATCGAAATGGTGGAAGTGGTCGTTTCGGACATCTTGGAATTGCCATCAACTTAATTACATACGAAGATCGTTTCAACCTACAAAAGATAGAGAGAGAGCTAGGCACTGAAATCAAACCCATTCCAAAGGTACGAGTATTTCACTTTCTTGTTTAGCAGTATTATCCTTATTTTTCCGGACTCTCGAGCAACAGCTTGTTAAAGCTGAATCTATTCAAACAATCTTATTTTTGTTCAACAGGATATCGACAAAGGGTTATACGTGGCCTCTCACTATGAAGAACCATCGGATGATACAAGCAACTAATGAACTGGAATCCTGACTATAGTTTTGTATCAATTCTGTTAATTGTTTTGCTTCCTTCTTCTTGGTTCAGAATCTCATACAAAATTCTTCGTCTACTCTAGTATAAAACGTCATTTGTAGGAGTTAAGTTAGACTTAAAACAATTTTTTTCTTGAAAGCCCTTTGTTTAGCATAAAGTGCAAGCAAAGTGTAGAAGATTTGCTGATTTTGTTCAATTTGAATCATTTGCTTTTCGGTTCAATGTTTTGCTTTAGATTTGTGGTCATTTATTCAGGTTTATATTGAATTGGGGAGGTACTTCGTTGGTTTTTCAACCGACGATGGATCATTCCGTTAGTTATCCACTATTCTACTACGATTGATTTATTACTCGAAGCTAAACCTAGTTTCCACCTATCCAGAAGGATTTTGTAAATAGTCAATTTGGTTATTCCTTGCCGTCATGTTTCATACTAATATTAGGGCTGAATTCTTAAGTAAATCACTTTTTGTGTTAATGTCAAAATAGGAAAGCTGGAAAGCAAAATTGTCTTACATTTATTGTTTACATTACAAGTTGTAATTTACAACTAACTTCAGTAAATCTTTGAATTACAATTTACAACAACTCCGTATTGAAAGTTTTCTTTGTTTATTTCACACCAATGCATATTCATTGCTGGAATGAGGTAAAATTCGAATTCTCTTAATGTCGTTTTTAAAATCAAACTTTTATACTGAATTAAATTTGAAAGATAGTTAAACAATGGAACTAACACTGGAAACTGCAATGTTAATACGTCTTAAATGTATTACTAAATGTTTCCGCTGGAGGAGGGGCTCTAGACAAGAAGGCCCAATTTAGCGGGTTTCATGATCACTTCTACGAACCCGCTCCAACTCTGCGGCTGTTTAACATCCTGCCAGCATCAATCTAATCCGTGAGACAAGTTCCGTCTAATTTAGTAGTTCGAACACATTCAATATTTTTTTATTAAATTGATAAACTTTCCAATGCGAGTATATATTTACACACGGTCTCAATAATATTTTAGGAACTAACTTATAACTTACATAGTGCGTTGAATCGGTATATAAATAGTATGTTTCATATGTAAATACATTCGCAATTATTGATGTATTGCAATTAAGGGTATCGTAGATTCATTTGCTGTAAACCAGAGGACTGTTCAAAGTAAATGCTCCAGCAACTTCTTCTTCACCTGGAACAACCTTTGATGGAACGTAACCTTTCGTATTTCCCCCAACCCCGTTCAGAAAACTATTTATCATCTCTTTGTATTCAATGGGATGTCTGTGCATGTGCCCAACCTATACAAATAGAACAATCATTAATGTTTACCAATATGATTAATATGAGTAACAAATTGTGTGAAAGAACGTACATGATGAGTATCCTCCCATTCGCGTTTAATTGATTTGATACCCATAGGTGACCAAGTATCTGTAAGTGCCTGAATGACATCAATGGTGGAAATTTGATCTGGTGTAGAGCAAAGAAACAAGGCTGGAACTTTGAGCGGCTGGTTGTAGAAATACTCGTGTGCTTGATCATAATATTTGGTAGCAACGTTGTAAAAAATCTTCATGTGGAAATCAATGTACTTCTGAAGAGCTATTTGAAGATACTGGTTGTTCATGAATACGGATTTGGACACTCCGATAGATACGCCGTTCACATCGACAACGCTATCCCAAATTTGTGCAAAGAAAGTGCTTTGGAGCTGACGATATTTTTCCGGGTCGTCCTTTAGACGCTTCAACATTTGTGCGAAAACGTAGCCGCCGACGGAGAAGCCATGGATGAGTTTTTGAGAATGATCGCTGCTCTGAAGTATAGGCATGATTTCATTGTCAATGATTGGAGTGCATAATTTTGGCCAGAGCAATTGTGTCGGGGTAATACGAACAGTGAGAACATCATAGCCTTTGTCCAGATAAAATTTCGCGTATTTGTTGACAGCATTGTTTTTCGCCATCAGCCAACACAACATGATTGACAATGGTCGGCCCTCGCTTTCATATTCTGCAAGACTTGGTTTGTTCCTTAAGTGCTTCGTGTTGACTTCGTCGTTGGTCACAAGGGCCACTGTCTGGGTCAGTTTCTTGACAGACAGGTTTCGTGTGAATACGGCGTTGAACATTTCTCTTTTTACCCCAGGCGCAAACAACGTTGATAAGACTCGTCCTGACATTATAGAAGTACTGTAAAGGAAAAATAAAATAGCGTTATAGTTCTTGTAATGATTCATAAAGTAATTCATTCAGATTACGACATCCTAAGTTATGAATGCAAGACGGTCGTAGTAGGATTCTGATTGAATGAGTCAAACTTGACCTTTATCAAGATATTTCACTCTGCTCACGTGTTGACTGTGCGATAAATTTATGTCCCGAATTAAACTACAAAAAACTACACGAACACGAACGACGGATTAAGCAATTATGTGGAAATACCAAGCCAGATAAATGTAGTTAAGACGCAGGCTTCCTCCAAAACTAATTGTAAACAGGCTATTAAAATTTGTAATCAAAACCTTATTTTTCCTCCTTTTGCCTGTAATAACTAAACTTTAAGACTCTGAAATTGAGTTTTTGGCATATTGCACACTTACTGTTCCGAGGATTTGATAACCGGGACCTTCCTCGTCGTCGTCGTTGTCTCGCGTAATTTAAGCCTGTCACTCTCACTAAATGCTTCGTTATTTTTCTTTAATGCACCAAATACAACTAAAACTGTCAATACGATTAGAGTGAGTGCACATGCCCTCAACTCCTTTGACACAATGCGATTTGGTAGACTTGAAGGAGTTTTTAACCCTTGCATAAAAGATGAATTAAAATGTGAACAACCACTTGGCCGGGCAAAGACAACCCCCAGAATTCGGAATGGACTTGGTTGGTTGGTCGAAAATATGGGGTGATCCTTCCGCACTGTCCGTACGCGTTACGCTACGACAGACAGCCGATTTTTCGCGTGCTGTGCTTGTGCTGTGCTGTGGCTGTGTGTGTGTATGGTTTCATTTCACACGCAAAGAAAAAAATTATTCGCAAAACAAAAAGAATTTGCCCTGCTTTGTCTACATGATTTAGTTGTGTGTCAGCTTTACTCAACTCCTAAATTATTTCCATTACTATTTTACTATTAATATGATAAAATTTATTTGCATGCATTCAAATAGTACAAGTCTCTAAAAAAAAGTCCATCCACATCGCCGCCGCCGATCGAATTCAATTTTTTTGGCAGGCAATAAAATATGCGTAAGCGTAATGTTCTATTAGAAACATGAATCGCCAAAGGCAATTTTTTTCTTGAAATGTAGTACAATGTGCTTTCCTAATTTCTGAAAACGGCCACGGTCTACGGCACAATTCCAAACAATTTATCCGATAATGTTGAACGCATACCAATCATTTCAGCTCTCAGCTGTTTGGAGGTTGGATATCAATCATTTGCTTCAAGTATCAAAACAAAATGCTCGAAATGTTAAAATGAACCATGTTATATGTCCATTATAATTGGACTTTGATTCTAGAAAGTCAATTCGTTAAGAATGGAAGCATGCGTGTCGATGTATAGCAATATTCATATTTGAAACTAAGTTGCCATTAATTCTTTTTTGACTAAAGCAACATTTCGCAAAATAGCCATAAAAATGTTAAGTGTTGTGCCAACTTGTAGTAAACTAAGTAACATACTAATGAATTAAATCCAAATTTGGAAAATGAAAAATAATATTTACTACAACTGGTCTTCGACTTCCGAACTCTTTACTCCTTCCCTTTCCATTCGTTTCTCAATAGATGCATGTAATTTCGCGAGCTAACACTAACAGCCCTACGCACTAAACATTAATAAGTTGTACCGATTTTTAATGCTTTGCTTAAAAAATAATTACTTACCTGAATTTATATAATCCGCAATATAAGAAACACAGTTGATTAATTTTAAGAAACTCCTAGTTCAATTATTCCTGTTCAACTAGCAAACGGCAATTGCTTCTCCAGAAGAGAAGTCAGGAGAGTACATGTACGTCTACGTGTAGCAATAGCAGCACAGTTTTTTTGCACTCTACTAGGGCAAATTGCAGTTTGCGAATCACTCATCGTCCGCTATAAACAAATTGCATGTGCTCGTCGGCTGCCAAGGAGCTGAACGTGGTGAATTCGTGCAGGGCAGGAAGCCCGTGTTCAGTCCGTGTTTTCACATGGACAACCGGAGCAGTGAATTTTTTTTGCCGCAAATGAATGTCCTAACTTATTGCACTACTCAAGCAAAAATTACGAGTGTGCAAAAAATCATTTACCCTGCGGCAGTCCTGGAATGAAAGAATGGTCAATTAAATGTCGGCTGTGGAATTTAACTTTAATGTTTGTAATAACGCTATTAGTTGTAAGCAATTTGTTACAACCGATTCTAATATGAAATGCTTTCCAGAAGTATGAGCAATCTTAGGTATGGTGATTGATTCAGTTAAAACTAGACAAGTCTTTTGCTGGGCGCGGCGTTCATGTTAATCGCCGGTTGGTCCGATCGTTGAAAACAGTGCAACACTGATGAATTTGGCGAATGATAGGAACGAGAATTCTCAGACTTGTTAAATTGTAACAACCAAAATTGTAATAGTATCATTTCAAGTTTCTCAAAAATGAGATATTTTTAAGGATATCTAAAGTATTTTTGAGTTTTTGTGTTTTATGTGCAGTACTCGTTAAATAAAGGGTTGAGAATTGAAACATGTCTAACCTAGAACTTAAAACTGTATGGGATGAGCATGAGCACCAACAAATAATCAGGGCATCTTTTAAATATTTTGAATCAAAGGTTCACAGTTTATGTCGATAAAGATTTCAGTTCATTTCTGTAGCACTACTGCAATTAAGATTGTTGCCGAAATCGACAGATTGCATGCCAATTCGAAAATAAGATGCAAGACATGCTTAATGGTTTTGTTTATTTCTATACATGAATTGATCAATTTACTGGTTCCATTTTGCCCATATGACATATAACGGGCCGAAACTTCCAAAAAAAATTTCATCTAATCTAAAAATTTAAATTGTCAATTTCTATTCTGTGCCAAGAATGCAAAGTGCAAGTTCGCTTGCTGTGCAAAGAGTGTCATCGTGCCTCAGCTCCGGTCTCAATTCGCACTAAATTTGAGCGCCGGGAATTTAAAACGGTGAAGATGAGCCACGTCACAACCAAATTATGGTTTAAATTCTTGTCAACAAATCCAACTCTTCCTCAAACAGCTGTGAAGCCGATTTGTTCAAAAATATCAATCTGAATATAGAAATCGGTACAAGTGCTTAAAATAAATAAATATGACGCTCAACCTGAGAGAGAAGCAATTGGGTAAGTCATCATGTAATTTTTTTAGTGACCGCCGACCGGCGGCTGCGTTACCTCTTGTGACTTGATTTGTTTATCGACATTTTACCACTGGCATGCAAGTCTACTCGACGTCTATGCTATATAAATAAATATATATATAAATATAAAACTACATCCAATTTTTGACGTTTTCGAATTTTTAATGAACGTCAAGTGGTCAAGTTAAGCTTTGCAATGCAGTTAAACTTGTAGAGTTCTGAGTCTAAGGGTGTAACTGTAACATTGAAGTATGATGATTGATTTGCAGCAAATATTCGAGGAATGCTGAATTTGAACAACGGTTCAAGGGCAGTTCAATCCAAGGAGAATAGAAGTTATGGGGATGCAGGAGGCGAGCCGATATGGAAAATCCTTGTCTATGACAGGGCTGGTCAAGATATTTTGACAACATTAATGTCGGTTCAAGAATTACGCACTGCAGGAGTCACTCTTCATGTGTAAAGTTCAAATTATTCTAGAAATTACCAGCACACTATAGAAAAAAGTTTTACTTGCTATTCGTTTTTTTTAATATTGCAGTCTTCTACACTCCGAGAGAGAAAATATCCCCGATGTTCCTGCAGTTTACTTTTGTGCACCGAGTGAAGACAACATAGATCGAATAGGAAGAGATTTACAAGTATGACGCAGTTTTGTTATGATGTACATCAAGTAGTATATTATACTTATAATACTTGTTTTTTCAACTTTAGAGTATGTTGTACGACATTTACTACTTGAATTTTATTACTCCAATTCCCCGGTCACGAATCGAGGATTTGGCCACTGCAGCTTGGCAATCTAATTCAGCAACCGCGATTCAAAAAGTATGTTTAACAACATGAAATTAAATATCATTTAATAGTTTTAACCAGCATTAATGTGCAGCGTGTATTAATGACTAGACTATCTTTTCAGGTGTATGATCAGTATTCCAATTTTATTTGCTTGGAGTCAGACTTTTTTGTACTGAAGCACCAAGACGCCAATTCCATTAGTTTTTACGGTATGTTCAATTTACACGGTCGTAGCTTTTTGTGCCGAGTTAATTTTTCGTTTCCTAACTTTAGCACTTAACCGCGGTTCTGTTTTGGACACTGAAATGGATGCAATGTTAGACGGCATTGTGGAAAGCTTATTTAGTGTTGCGACCACTTTGGGTGTTGTGCCTATAATTCGTTCACCTAAAGGAAATGCTGCAGAACATATAGCTGAAAAATTAGATAAGAAAATTAGAGACAATTTGCGAGATCCAAGGACGTCGTTGTTCAATTCAGCTGGCGACTCAATGTCATCATCACAGTACACGTATGATTTCTACTTGAGTTCAGAATCTTGTAATTATATTTACAAGTAAACTATCTTATTTTAGATTTCAGCGACCACTTTTGTTGATATTTGACCGAGGAGTGGATTTAGTAACGCCGCTTCATCACACATGGACATATCAAGCTCTTTCCCACGATGTCCTTGACCTCACCCTGAACCAAGTGAAATACTCTGATCAAGACTCTGTTCAGCCTGGCGCTTCCGCTACTCCGCGACAATTACAAAGTCGCTCCAAAACTTACGATTTTGATGAGAGACGGGATTTCTTTTGGTCGACCTTCCGGGGCAGCCCATTTCCTACTACAGCAGAAGCAATCCAAAGTGAATTAGAAGATTACCGGAAATCCGAAGAAGAAGTCAAGAAACTCAAAACATCAATGGTTAGCGCGTTGTATAATGTACCTTATCATGACTTCTTTCTTGATGCGGTACTGATAATTTCATCATTTGGAAACTGATATTAGGGCCTTGACGGAGTTATGCCTGCAGATTTGACAGAAATTGGATCCGATATGCTAAACGATAACACTGCCAAATTAACATCAGCCATGACGAATCTTCCCCAGCTTCTAGAAAAGAAGAGAATTCTTGATGCACACACGTCTATTGCCACTGGTTAGTGCAGAGCTACCAATCCAATTCCACGAAATCACTTGGGGTTTTATTTTTATGTTGTGTTTTGTATTCTGATTACAGCAATCTTGAAAGAAATCAAAGACAGGAAGCTGGACACGTTTTTTGAACTGGAGTCCAAATTAATTAATCGAATGGCGCTTGAGAGAAGTGTGCTAGATATTCTGTTGGATTCAGAAATGGGAACGCCTGAAGATAAAATGCGATTTTTCTTGATTTACTATCTAAGTATGGGTGGATCCGGTGGTAACAAGATGTCACAGGTACTCAACTCAATTAGTTTGAATTGTACACAATTTCTGTTTCAATTTCATATTGTATGGGTTGAATGTTTAATCCCACCCATAAATACAATTGCAGAGCGAGTTGGAAGGCTTTAGTTCGGCACTACAGTCCGCCGGTTGTGACCTATCTCCAGTCACATTTGTGAAAAAGTGGATGTGAGTTCCTATTCCAATAAAAGGCAAAAAAGAACAAGAACATTTAACTAACTGTTAATCCTTGATGAAATGTTGATTCACTTGCAGTTCTTACACGAAGATGTCGGGTTCGCTCACAAGTGGGTTATCCTACTCAACTGGAAATTCGAAATCTTCAACGTCTTCCATGTTTTCTAAGCTGGTAACTACTGGCTCTAGTTTCCTAATGGAAGGTGTCAGAAATCTGGTCGTAAAAAGGCAGGTTCGTAAAAGCCATTAAAAGTATCTATCCATGTGCGAGGAACGACAACTTAGTTTGAACGAAATCTGTCATTATTCAGAACCTTCCCCTCACTCGAATAGTTGAAGAGGTAATGGACGGCCGCTCATCTTCTGATCCATCTGAAGAACTACGATACTTTGACCCCAAATTAGTCAAGCCTCCATCAGGTCCACCAGCTTCGAAAGGAGTAAACTCTTTTACTGATGCAATTGTGTTTGTTGTTGGTGGAGGAAATTATATTGAATATCAGAATTTGCAAGATTTTAGCAAGGTAATAATCAACACTTTGTCTGATTTCTCTTTGAAATTGATTTGCTCTTTTTTAGACTTATTTACATATTATGCACATTCATCATTCATTGCTGTGGGTGTCTGCTTTCTATTTACAGTCCCGGTCATCATCATCTGGAGGGCTGAGGAGGATTACATATGGCTCCACCACGTTGACCAATGCTTCACAATTTCTGAAACAGTTATCGTGTCTAGGTGCTGAAATGAACTGATTTAATTTACCCGAAGAAATATAATTGTTGTACCGAATACGACGGCGACTCCTTTATTCCTTCCCTGCCCAATGCACCTCCTGTTTGAAACTGAAAAGCGTTATTGCTGTTGGTTGGAATGTTCAGAATGTTGCCTACCTACATCGTGTCATAGCATTGGAAGGAACTCCAAGGAGTTCGGGGCGGAATTGTTAGATACTGTGATTTAAAATTGTTTGAAATTTCACTCCAGTTTCGACTAATCAGGTGTACCGTTAATGAAGTAATTTAAATCTTTATATTACACAATTTTAATATTTCTAAGAGGAAATAAATATTTACAATACGAAAAGATTTAGTAAGTAATTTAGTCGGGACTTTTTGGAATTGCAAAATTTGTTCCATTTTCTAATGTGTGCAAACGAAGCAAGCAATGTATGTTCAATGTTCACACATTTAGTTGCTGAAGTAGCTACAACCTTTTGTCCACGAATGGCCTAAATTCTATCGTTTGTGGGTGATCGATGAATGGTGATAATGGTAAACAAATAGTTCATATTTAGAAATGTTTTACAAATAGGCAACAACACCAGCTTTTCTTGGCTCAAACTCAAAGTTATCATCCGAATCACT
>JAAXYW010003608.1:0-11196 GCA_036851895.1 Orthonychiurus folsomi | reverse complement strand
CGAGCATGTTCTTACGTTTACTTACAAATGGCTTGGCGAATTGTATGCATAAATTAATAACATCCCATTGGCAAGTGACAGTGAGTGAATTGAAAACCGGTTATGGCCGTCACTAATACCCACGATTATGTATTAATGGATTAAGAGAAGTACAATTTCTGATTTCACTGGAAAATCTTAATTTGCTTTGCCCTCTGTTGAGCTTTGACTGGTATGGAATGATTCCGTGGAAATCCAGGTGCGCTAAATTCTCCACAATCTACCGTGAGACCCGATTTTTACTCATCCCACATCTTGACACGTTACTGCAGTTTGAGTTGCATAGTGTGATGTTTTTCTGTTTATCACGCATCTCCTTCCTGCGGAGGCTGAACCTTATGGCGCTTGTATGTTAGGAAGCTACTTCATGTTTCTACACCTCTTGCTGATTTAAGAGAGGTCGAGTTACGTCACTTTATTAATTGTTTCTAACCAATTAATGACAAAAACGCATACGGATTCTCATGCGCACTACTTGTGGGCAAAATATGCTAGAAGGTGCGATCAAGTTCAGGATTGCCTTTTGCCTTCTCAGAATGGCCCAGTTCAAGCAGTTTATGCATTGGTATTTTCAGAATGATAACAATACTCAAGTTTTGTATCTTGTGATGTTGCCTTTTACGATTTGGATCCGTTTATACATAAGATGCACAGTAGTAATGCGGAAATTGTACTTCACATTTAAATCAACAGCACTTTATTATCCACAATGAATTAACTACATGAATATACTAGAATTAGAGATGGTCAAGTCTTTGCTGCTTAAAAACATTTGGTGGACGTAGGGTCGATTGTATGTACAGAAGTAAAAGTTAAGTTAAAGATGGTAAAAATTGTACGAAGATTCACGGCAATTTATGGTCCACATTTTGAGTGGTGGGTGTTCAACGATTTTTTTAACGGCCGTACCCATACCCGCCGTATCCGCCATAACCTCTGTGCCCGCCATAGCCGCCGTAACCTCTGTGTCCGCCATACCCGCCATAACCTCTGTACCCACCATATCCGCCATATCCGCCAAAACCTCTATGTCCGCCGTATCCGCCGTAGCCTAGATGTTACGACAAAAAATATTTTGATTCCAAAGTTCAAAAACTCGGCTATGCTCAAATTTTAAAATTACCTCCATATCCATGGCGGTGACCATAGCCTGGTGGATTAAAATTTTAAAGGAAATTAATAACGGCGCCAATTTTTTTCAAACTCAAATTTACCTCTTCCGTAGCCTCCGTAGAATTGCTCAGCAGTTTCCAATTGTTCCTCTTCCGCCCAAGCCATGGCCACTACCGTGGCGAGGACAATGAAAGCAAATACAACCTAAATATTTACAAAGTTATATGAAATGGTAGAAGATGTTTTGACAATAAATTAGCAGATAGTGGCATAGCCGTCTGTACAAATATTCTTTTAAATCTTACAAGGTATTTCATGTTGATCGGGTTTCAATAATTCAAATTGTTGTGATTGGACAGAACAGTTTTTGAATACTGATGAACTGGGGAATATTGAGGCAGTATTTATACAACTGGCTCTGACCCCGCGAGTCCTTGCGGCGAGCCAATCCAATTCGTGTTGCCCATCATGAGGTCTTTCCAACCAGGGCCATTAAATTTGCAAAAAAATTGATGTGATAAAAAAGCGGGTGGACGACTCACCTGGTGACCGACCGCGACGCAAACGACGCAACGTCTTTTAAGCATGCAAAAACTTGTAAGGGGATTAGTGTGTATTATCTACGTACGTGCAGATTCACTTTTCCTTTCTACCCACGTTGCCATCAGCTAAACACCTTGCAATTAGAATTACACGGACATTGGAGTTGATATATTAGGAGAGTATAACATTAGCAAAGACCGGGTTAGGTAGTCCAACCTGATCCATTATGATTATGAAATAGATTTGCTCTGCTTAATTAATCGGAAATTCCAGCCGCATCGCATGGTCAGCTGAGGGCAAGTCTTACATACGTTTTTTTGCACACATCCTGGTTGAGTATGGAGTTTTCTCCAGAACAGGTGAAAAACTGGATCGAGACTTGTTTTCATGACATGTCCGATTTAGTATGCATTTTTAAGCAATCCTGAAGACTTTATTAGCCGGAGCTGCCTTTGTGAGGATTTCCTTTGGGGACAGTATTATGATTGCGCAATATGCAATGAATGCACCCCTCTTTCTTGTTGTTGAAGTTGACAATAATTGCATGGCACGTAATGCAGGAATCATTCCAAATTTGACAAATTGACCCGCCCAAGTCTCTGATTTTGGTTTTATAAAATAAAAAGTCGATTTTACGCTTACTCATGTGGCCGGGCCTATGTTATACCATTTTCAAGTTATGTCACGTAATTGAGGCAAATAAGTACAAATGTACTCACTCCAAAAAATAACATGGGCTAATAGCCAAAATGCGTCTGGGATAATATTGTTTGATTTGATGCACGTATCGGCCTATTTTTTCTACAAAAATATAACAAGACCGGTTTTGAACATATGCGTTTTCAAATCTGAAACCCACGCTTCAGGTTAGGTTGCCTTCCTAGGATTTATAAATATAATTTTGCTAAATTTGGATGTGCGATGGAGATGGATTGATATTGATTGACCCTCACTGTAAGCACTTATGCAAACAAGTAAATTACATGAAATACCACGATACCATCAATAAGCGTTTTTGAAACCGACGAAGTGCACAATTTTGTGGTCAGCAATAGGCTCACAAATCTTTCAAATGTGATAATTGGCATCTAAATATCTAGCTAGCTTTTGGGGTGAAGGTCATCTATTAAAGGTTTGCACATGTAATTTTGCAAAAATGAAAGAGTGTTAATAGCAACTATACAACATTAAAATGTTTGCCAAAATTCCTAGCAAACAGCCTACTTCGTCCGTATGCAAAATACATACACCCACTCAGATGTATTTATGTTTGTAAATATTTCCTCGGAAATGCCTACTCACCCGCACACTACACTAAACACTACCCTTTCCTTACAGCAACACAGTCCAGTAATTATCCCATCGTCGCAAAAACGAATTTGCGAATACAGTGAACCCTGTAAACAAGTTGACGCAATAAAATAGTATTATACCCTGTGTGACGATGACGAAGATGTAATTAAAATCTTCCAGACTTGGCAATGGAACTGCTATTGCCGACGGAGGTTCTTAAAGAAAAGAATACAAAACCGACAGCGAGACGGAGACAAGACTGCATGTACCAACAAGCGTTTTCCTATTGTTTTTACTCAAGGTTTAAGGTCATAAAATTTATCCGCATGGCTTGGCATTGTACATGGGGTTTGGTGTTTAACCAGCAGACATCTTTCACACTTATCTGCTATTTATGGTCCTATTTTTTGTCTTTTTTGTGCTCAAATAATAGTTGTTGGTGTTAAAGGATTTCAATGAGACAAAATTATGCTCACACCGCGAAATGTCCACACAAACACAAACAAATGCCAAAACTCATTATATGCGAGGTGGTTTGATGGTCTCACTTTTAATTGTGGTTGTTTCATAACACAGCGAGAATAAGCAGCCAATTAAACAGTAACATCTACAATATCAATATTGTATTTATTTAAGCATCAGTACTTCACAGCCGATTCCAGAATGTATAAGTTTTGGCTTGCCAGTTTTTTATGGATTTTTCTAACCGAACCGCCCATAGCCTCCATAGCCACCGAATCCACGTCCATATCCTCCATAGCCTCCAAATCCTCGCCCGTACCCACCATAACCTTTAATTTTCAAAATATATTTTTTAAGTTGGGTAATCGATACGCTAATTGAACAAATTTCGTGGGTTTTCCTTACCTCCATAGCCACCGTAACGTTGCTCGGCAGTCTCATATTCTTCGGGTGCAATTTGCTGGCCCCATGCTACAGCCAGGAGTGCACAAAAAACAAGGAAAACGACCATTTGCTGTTAAAGATACAGGAAATTGGAAATTAGAAAAACTTGAAGATATTTCAAAGGTGCCGTTCCTTCAAGGCAACCAAATATTAGTCAAATTGTTCAAAAGACTTACAACGGACTTCATTTTGATGTGAGAATATAAGAATAATGGTAGCTAAATCTTAAGTGATTACTGATCCCAATCAACGCAAAAATTACCTTATTTATACCAATCGCGTTTGCAATGCGTGATTCAGGAAACAATGAAAAATTGCAAAGAAACCACAAAATGAATTCAATTAATTTTTTTACATCTTCTTGAAAATCAAAGTGTGAAGTTCAATTACAAAATTTTCATTGTTACATTGGGTTTCAACGAAATGTACTTTTTTACCCTCTGCCACTACAATACGTGCCATTGTTATGGCGTTATGGGCGTTTACGTCTGCCGTCGACTGGAACCTTGTACGTCCATGTACATTTCATTGACAAAGTGGCGATTGGCTTCAGTTTTTAGTCCTGGCATAATGGACAAATTCAGTGATTAACGTGCGTGTGGTAAATGAAAGCAATTGGCTGGCAGTGTGGTTTGCAGCAAATGCCGTAACTCTGTAACGCAACCGACATGACACATGTTAATTCCATTTTACATTGATGATAATTATACACATACTAAAATTTGTTTTTGTTTATGTTCCTATTGCTTGCTCCTTTGCCTCAAAGATTAGAGGAAAATCTTGATGCACTGCTGAATAAGAATTATCAGGTGTACACGAGCTTATAATTATAATATTGGATTGCATGAACTGATTAAAGATGCGGTATACGGTGTAGTATATAGTGCTTGAGGGAATAAAATTAGCAATATGCAAGTGTTTACATCATCCAATTTATTTTAGATGCACATCTTACCTTGCGTTTTAACGTTTAACTGTCACCTTTACGCAGCACCCTTGGTTTTGACCTGAAGACGGAAATACTTCCATTGTGAGCATAACTTAAGCAAAAAAGGTGAGTGTCAGCTGCAAAACCCAAAGAAATTCACCTTCTAAGTAAAAAATCGGTCAAACTGGGGGAAAAACACTTACCTGCTGTGATTGTGAGCCTGAGAAATAATCACCAACATCAAGGGCATTCAGAAACTCAACGGCATTTACTCTTCAACATGTAAATTTCCACCTTTGAAAGTGGAAGGATCAAAATAAATTGGGAAATACGTTTGGGCCAGCATTTACCAAGAAGTTTTACGACGCCAGGTAAAAAATTATAATGCACTATTTTCAATTCTTTTTCTTTACCTGAGCATTTAAGCGCTTATGTGCCATAAATTGCTTCGGACAAATTCTCCCCGTTCAAGATGTAAAACCCGGAACTACCTTTTGTGGCTTTCAAACTGTAGTCGACTAACTACCAACTCTACTAATTTATATTTTCCTAAAGCAGAAATATAGTGGTATTCTCTTAGCAATATAGTGTATGCGTACTATAAATCAAATATCATAAAACGTCACACAAGATTTAAAATAAAATTATCAGACTTAGAAGTCATGTATGTCAGATGGCAGCTGAGTAAGCAAAGGCATGCGTTGCTTTTATTTCTGGAGCAAAAATAGAAATAAACGCTCACCTGTCGTACGCACATTCACAAACGCAAAAAATGTAATGGTGGTCAACAACACATCGGAAGGTATACATTTCTTTTCAATAAGTGAATTCCCAAATTTCAAAAGGAAAAAAATCAAAAATAAGTTACAGACAAACGTTGGAGTAAACTTTTACTGAGAAGTGAAATGCGAGGACGTCGTGTCGGGGAAAGGATTACCACACGCCGGTTCAAATCGGTTTTTTACCTTTGAACCGCAGAGTGTTCTAAATTTACCTTGGACAAATTGCAATTCGAGTATAAAAGCTCTGAAATATTTTTTAACAAGCCACATTCTTACAATTCCATTCGTACTGAATTTACCCTCCCTTCATTTTAAAGGTTTTCGAAAACTACTACTACAATGGCAAAGTGTATCATTGTAAGTATCCCGTTTTTAATTTCCACCAACATATATTTGAGCATTTTGTACGTCCGAACTCCAAATCTCTTCAAAAAATTGACTCTTGTCATTGCATATTGTGTCAAATATCCATATTTTCTAATATTTTTGTGTGAATTAAAATTCCAGGCTTTGGTCCTCCTCTTCGTCGCCGTCACCCTGGCCCTTCCAGCTCCCTCCCCTGCTCCAGGCCCAAATGGATACCACCAAGGTCACGCAAAGAAGACCGGCTCCGGTGGTGCACCAGCTGACCTCGATGCATCTCAATTCTTTTATGGCGGACTCGGATATGGCGGTTATAGCGGATTTGGAAGATATGGTTACCCGTATTCATATGGGTTTGGGTATCCTTACTCATATGGCTATCCCTACTACGGATAAGACTGGCGTCCGGCGACAGCTTTGACATTAAAATTTGTGATTGTTGTAATTCCAAGTGCTATTTTTGTACGTAAGGTTCGACATGGTGCTAATTTTTTACGCGTTTTGTTAAACTTGTTTATGAGTTTGATTTTTTACAAAATAAATCATAAATGCTGTATAAGAACTTCCCGTGCATTTTTATGAGACTTCCAAAGAATTCTTCGTGAGATCGAGTTCATTCATCTCCTTGATTTGGGTACCATACTGCGTGTTACCGAGTACGTCTTAAGATTTTGAGATTTTGCAATTTACGTCAGAAAAAGCAATATATATTGCGTATGCAGAATCTTTTTATGTTATCAGAGATTCAGCACTTTTTATCCAGTAAGAACTAGATTCTATGCTACATTCGTGCACAGCGGGCGTGTCTGATACTCTGATCCAATCCAAGCCATAAGCAGGCCGGTAAACACAGTAAACAGGTTATTCGTATTATGACTGGGAATGGTTTACCCAGTGTTTACCTCAAAACATTTAGTCCTTGCCCTGGCCCTGCCTTGGATTGTTGCTCAGCTTTTGACATTTTGTCGCGCAGCCCGTTCTTGCTTATTCCAAGAAACTTACGCAGGTGGTATTTGGATTTTCCCAATGAATTAAAAATCAAATGATTTTTCAAAGAAAGAGATGAACATTTATAGCTAGCTGGACAAATATCCACTCGCGTCCACATCATCTTATTTTGCCTGAAACAAGCTCACTAAGCCGAACCTTCAATTACTTTCTGGGAATTTTGTAGCCATTTGTCTTGTTAGATTCAAACGTTTTGCGCTTCAGTCCTAAATAAGCATGTGCGACTGTGTAAATAAAAGAGTAGTTTTTCCTTACTGTTGGGTGCTGCGCCGCGTCACTCCGTCAATGCTAATATCTTGAGGCTCATCTCCTTAATTAAAATGATCGTAAATCAGGATTATAAGTTTTGTGTCGTCTGTGGCGGTTGAGAGACAAAAAGAGGAAATCAGAAATGATGGCGAAATGTCAAGGACGCATGCGTCTAATTAATTTCACACGGATTTTTATTATTTGTCTGGAAGGCTGACTTACACATTTAACAACAACAAAAACCACATTATAACAAATTATATAAATTAACCAACATATCTCGACTCCTCATCATCTAGCTGCATCAGCTCTGGTTTCCAATCCAATTTACTTTTCGTATATAAATCAGACTCACTTTGCAATTGCACAAAGAAGGCGGATTTGCTGACGCTGATTGAGAAAATAATGACGTAAATTCCGACTGGAACAATGATTTTCATATCGAGAGCTCCTCAAATTTGTACAGTAGCAGACGCAATGTTGATGATCTGAATAAAAAGTGCAAAACTGGTTTTTAGTCACTCCTTTAAAAAATACTTGGACTGAGTCCAGAATTATCCACAAAAGCGAGATAATGCCTTAACTATAATATGCGAACTCAATCCTAGTATTCATTTCAATTACGTAATTGGGAGCAGATGTCCATTTAAATTATGAGTATAATTACTGAGTTTTAGCAACTCACTTAATAAAAAAACCCGTCTACTCTACTGCCCCATTACTGAAACTCATCCACGCACGGAGAACATTTAAATTTATACGAACTGTTGCGAAAGCACGAACTTCATATAAGGCATCACCAAAAGTGAGCAACTTGGGACTTCAAATCTAATCCCGGATTGCACCCAACCAAAACAACCTATTACTCAGCGTTCACGACGAAGGAGAACTTGATCCGAATTAACTTCAAGAAATTGAGCGAAGACTTATGTGTGAATGGTGTTGCTTAACACTGCCTTATAATCTTGAAGGTTTAAATTTAAGAGGCTTAATGTGGTTATGCAGTGTATGTACATATGCGTTGGGTTGCATTCGTATTTTCTTAATTATTGATTAGGCTGCAGACTAACAATTAAGCAATATGTCGTATTGCCGTTAAACTCTCATGTAAAAATCCAGTATCTAACTCAAAATGCAATTACTAGGCCGTTAACCTACCTATGCAAAATATGCGAATAAGTTTCTCAAATCCAATCCCTTTGAACTACGAGCATCAGCCCCATTATCCTGATCCGATCTGTAGCTTGCGTATCCAGCATTTCCAGTCTGCCCACGAGCACTTGCTGATGGTAAGAATGTGTACGGCTCATAGCGGAGTTCTCCATATTTCCTAAATCCAAAATACGGATTCACATCATACGGTCTGACAATGCTCCTGTCCTGAGCTGGTGTTTCAGCTTCAACTTCAACGACGGCGACTGGGACTGTGGCTGCCATCGCCAAAGTCATTAACAAACAAATCTGGAAATTCAACCAAAGATCCATGTTAGAATTACACCTCGCACTTCACGATCTGTTTGCAAACTTACATGGACTACAATTCTAAGATACATTTTTGATGACTTTTCTAGAGCTTGAAAAAGATTTAAGTGAAACGATTATTAGATTGCAACTGGACTTGATGAGGGCAGACCCTTAGTCTTTATAGTTTTTGAGGAGGAATTGCCCATTACCCTGACCTCAAAACCTTCTTGAAGAAGTGGATCACTTAAGTACCGGCTCATTTGTTTGGAATCCTAAATTTGGACCCCATTCTTAATAATGGCTTCACCAGGCAGGGGAATTGGTCTGGTTTTCACTTTCATTCCGCTTACGTGGTGCAAAGTTTCCCTTTCACCAATGCAATAGTGATGTTCTGTTCTCGAAATAATGCAACTTCAATTTTGACAAAATCTCTGTACGAGAATTTATTTCCAGCCTTAAATTCCGTTTCATTGTCGTTTACAGTATTTAAATAAAATAGCAAAATTATGTGGGACCTTTAGCCAAGCACAATAAAATCTTGCGTACAAGCTGTAATAATGAGTTGCTCAGCTCAATTAAGGAAATAATTAATAAAATATAGCTAAAATCTTGCAAATACTGCCCGTAAAATTCGCTGCGACCTAAGTTATTAGCGCAGTTTTTAGTTGGAAGATCCTAACGTAATTAACTTGACTAATTAGTATCCATAAATGTCTTTTATACAGAAAGTCTTACATACATTATAATTAAATTACATTAAGTGTTCACATATGATTAATTAATTGGTGGGGAAACAGGTTAATAAAATAATTTAAGCAAGAAATTGAGAGAGCAAATCTAATCTTTTTCCTTCAAAATCATTATTGAGCTTACAAGAATACATCACAACCTAATTTTTGTAGGTGAAAATATTCCACAAAATATAGCTCTTTATCAAAAACAGCAAACATAAACTTCATTAAAACTTAAAGTAGGAATTGCACTTAAAACCATTGTCACAATTATTAGTATTATCACATTTAAACCAAGGCCAAAACCGTTCAATGCACATTATTGGCCTCTAATAATTGGAACACTAAGAGCTAAACTTCTTTCCAAAACGACAAGGGAAGATAATGGAATGTAAGAACATTATTGAGGAATTACATATGCAAGAAACAATTTGACAAGTAGAACTGTGTTCAAGAAGAATTAGAGTATTGCTAATTAATGATATTGCTTCGATCTGCTTCTGTTCTAGTGATTACATCCTCATCCTCATCTTCATCCGTAATATCTCCGTCTTCACAATCGTGGTTGATTCCGATTAGAGACTCATTTTGATCACCTTCGCTTACTAGAACTCTGGGAACGACAGAAATTAAGTTCAGGAAACGTATTTACTTATTGCGTCAATAATAATTTGTAATATATAACCTTTGGTACCGATTCTCAACCCGGAATTTTTTAACCATTCGCTTTACAAGGCTCATGATTGGATCCCAATTCTCGTAATGAGACAACAAGGTCACAGCAACGAATGAGAACAGCATTGGCGCAGTCCCGATGTAGAACAGGTACGAGTAGGAAACCCGTTTAATTACAACATCCGCTACCTTAATGTAAAAATTAATAATTTACTCTATATTACTCCAACACCAGTTTTGCACTTAGTTAAAGTGACTTGTTTTTTACCATTGTTAAGGGAATCATCAGACTCACTGCGAGAGTAGCAATCAAAGATGATGTCAGAAAACAGCCCCTATAGGTGCCAATTAGATGAAATAGAATGTTATTGGAATTAATTAATTTATTAAAATTAGGTAATTGCATGCTGTTAGAATCACAAGTTCATAAAATCAAGCTCACCATAGCCACAGGACTTCTGAGAATACTGTACCGATAATACCATTGACGATCAAAATTAACCAATCTCGCTTGTTCGGCCACTCAAAAACTTCAAATCCAGTGAAGTGAAAAACAAAGAAAAGTGGCCACAACAAAATCAAATTGAATAGCCCCACAAACCCTGTTGAGGTAAAATTATGTTAGCTGAAGCTGGCTTCTCTTCAAAATACAAAATAGTATACAATGTAAACTAGTTATTTGGTTACCAAAAAACATTGGAATGTCCAGTTTATCCTCATGGTCAGCCTTCTTCCTCAGGAAGACTAGATATGCGGAGTAAAGCATCGCGCTCAGCAATGCATAAATGGCACCCAGCGGAACAGTACCGCCCTCAATGCGGAGATCCGAGAGGCTGACAACAATCTGCAATTACCAAAAAACTATTAAATGCAACTCTGAGTAGGTGAATAGTGTTTCAAACCTTACCACGCCACTGAAGCTGATCAAGACAGCAATAAATTTTGATACTGTAAATCTATCTGCCTCTATCGCTGGAAAAATATTTGCCAGCAGAAGTGTAAAGAAACTTGAGGCCGATGACAAGACGTTAACAATTCCAGGTTGTGTGTGGGATAGGGCAAGTTGATACGTGTAGTTTGCCAAAAACCACTGACAGAAAAT
>JAAXYW010003607.1:0-11206 GCA_036851895.1 Orthonychiurus folsomi | reverse complement strand
GTATCAGAATAAGAGCCATATTCATTCAGTGGAAATCACATCTAGTTTTGTGTCCATCATTTGCACTGACTCTCTCAGGAGGGAAGGATTCTCGGAGAAGGAGTTTGATAGTTATTAGTGATTATTGCCAGGAGTTAGGGTTTGCATCACCAATCAGCACCCAGCTTTCCCCTACCCCTGCAGTCTTATCTTGTCAATGGAGTTGTTTCAGTAAGGATTCGTTTACTAAACACTTGGACTTCGGATGAATGCAATACTTCGGTTAGAAACTCTAAGAATGTTGTGTTTTGGCTTTGAGGTAAGGAAAAGGACTTGGACCGCTATTTCTTGGAGGACATTCATGATTTTCCTTTGATTTAATATTTGGGGAAATCGAATGAAAGAGCGAGCGGCATGTGGCATCGTGGTATCCCATACCAGTCAGGTTTCTGAACTTTAATAACTTGCCTCTTTGATTTTTCTTTGAATCAAAGTTTTTTGTTTTTTGTTCTTCAAAACGTGAGGGCGACGTGGACGCGACGGCCTGCACGAGGCAGGGCAGCTGGCAAGTGAATGGGTGAGCTGAAATGAGTTTGCCAAAAACAGTTACAGAAAATGAGTGTGTCTTATTAATTTCTTGTGGAAATGGCACATTTCAACTTCAATCTCGACTCAACGCAACGGTCGTATGCTTTTCATGACATGGCAATGGCAATGGCAATGAGTATGCCTGCCTGCCGTACCTCCAGAAAACTGACGTTTTCCACCCCCGCCAAGAAAAGCCTCATTCAAACTAACATTACGCGCCGATGCGATGTCAGTGCATGCAAAGGGATATGCGGCACGTCGTAGGTCTCAAATTCCTCCCTTAATTTAAATCCACAATTTCATTTGTGGGTAATTCCATCGGATTTCTAGCACGTCATTCATCTTGAGCACGAGTTTGAGAAAATGACAATGCTGGGGGTATGCAAATCCATGAGATTTTATACTGTACTGTAATCTACCTCCATTTATTTCAATTAGAGCGTTATTAATTTTCTTAATCTTCTTTCTGTGTGGCAGGCATGCCGAAATCTCACGATTTTAGCCAAAAAGAGTAAATTCATTCCATTTAAATGGGCAAACTGAACATCGCCGGGTTTTTTTGTGGGTGGCCGTTATGAATCTCAAGGTCAATTTAGCTTATTTCACAATTCACACCCAAAACATCCATTCCAAGTGCGACGGTGACGGTGAGATACGAGGGAGGGGTTGGATCCCATATTGATAATACGGGGAAAGATATAAATATTTCAATATTCAAGGCGTAGCCGGCCCTTTCCCGGAGATCAAAATGAAGGGAGTAAAATGTACGAGGCGAGGCGGGTATTTACTGGTTCGAAGGGTGCAATGTATCGGAGCACGAAGTTCATGTTTATGATGAACCCGGATAAATTTATGGCTGGGAGTGTATCGAACCCCAACTCAGTCGAGTCGGAGTCGTATCTGTTCCGAGAAGAAATTAATACAAAATATTGCAAGAAATTCAGCTCATTCATTCCCTTCTCGCACGCATCCTGCGTCCAAGGAAAAGCAAAGCAATAAATTAAATCTTAAAACTTTATTTCCGACATTAGTCTATTTTCTAGCATGAGAAACACGCACCTGCATATGCAATGCAGTGCAGTGCACCCATTCAAACATGTTAAATTAATTGTGCTTATTTTAATTAAATAAATGATTTCTAATCAAGTTAATGTATATCAATTTTAAAACTGTACGTATGTGCACGGGTTTAATAGAATATTTAAAAATTTTCCAACCAAAATATTCAAAAATCTTACTTTAGATTTCCTCCTGAATTCCATCTTCCTGTTTTTATTAAGACTTGAATAAATAAGACGAGTGGAAAAGGGATGGGGGAAAAGGGTGAAAATAATAAATTCAAACAAAGTGTTCGGGTAGCACTTGAAAAGATGGATCGAATCCAAAGGGCCGTGGGGATGTTTGGAAAGGGAAGGGGTTGGTTTCATTTCATTTCTAAGGAAGTTCTCGTGGAGTGGAGTCGACGTCGTCGTCGTCGGAGTCAAAAGGAAAAGTGATTGTTTGAATGAGATTCGGGTCACGTTCCAAAATATGAAGATGGGAAATGTGCTTCAGACATGTGTAACTTCCGTGCCGTCAAACACAAAACATGTCAATGCTCGTGTCTTCCCGGAATATTGATATCAAAATAATCAAGAGCCTGGCTTGGCATTGGCATTGGAGGGAGCTGTGTTGTGGCTGTGGGATTTATTTATAAATAAATTACCCGTTTTGATTAGCTCCTTATTCCCAACCCAATTCCGTCCTCATTATAATTTTTCAGTCAGTCATCATGAGTTTTTCGTTTGAATTTTTCTCTTATTCTACATTTTTTATACCTAGTCATGTTTAACCTCCATAGTTACTTATTGTCATATGCCCATGATTCTCCCACAATTCACTATTCACAAGATAGCATGATTCTTCGTCATCATCTTGGGAATTCCAGATTCCATTATCCTTGTGTGTTCATATCATTTCATAATTGTGTGCAAATTGGCAGGTATACCACCACATAACACTACTTATTCGTAGGAAGCATTCCCCAATGCAATTGGAATGCATTGGACTCATCATCATTATTCTCAAGATCACTTCACTCCGTGCCGTGTGTGCCGGCCGACTGCGTTGTGTCATCTCCGTCTGCTTCACTGATTTCTCCATCTCGTCGCGTCCCGTGCCATGCCATGCTATGCAGTGGAAGGGAGCGTCTTGCACTGCACGGTGCACGGCACTGCACCCTCTTTGATTTCTCCATTCACTTGTGTTGTGCGAGGCGTGGAGAAAACGAGTTTTCCCCCAACCGAAACCCAAAAGGAATCATTTCATCTCACTCACCAATAATTTCACCCTTTGACGTGACGCTAACGTGTACACGTCAACTCCTGTGAAGACAGAGACGGAGGACACGTTGTCTTTGGAGGACGACTCTTCAAGTCAAAGACAGACAGCTCCGAAACTGAAGTCGAAATCAAAGTACAAACGTACTCATCTTTTGGTCTTGTGAGGAATATATATAGAAGTGCATTGCATTTCCTTCTTTGATGTGCGTTACGTACGACGTACACGTAAATATAATAATATTATGTAAAAGCATAGGCATCTTATGAGCGAACGCGAGGTCCATTTTGCACATAAATGCATGCATGAAATGTGTATTTACCGTAAATGACACAATAAAAGCCTCTCTCATAATAGAAGCCTCGTCCCTAATACAAGCCCCGTCTGTGGGTGGCTTCTGAAAATAGAAGCCCCTGCTATAATAGAAGCCCCATCTAAAATAAAAGCCCCCATTTGTTTGTATGTCCCACTGGCTCATTTCCATTCCGCGGATATATTCGTTTCAAAAACAGACTCCAGACCTTTTATACTAAATGAAACCCAGTATTGCTACGTTAAGTTTGAAATTATTAGAAGCCTCCTCCTTAATAAAAGCCTCGTCCCTGATACAAGCCCCGCCTCAAGGTGTCGATTTTAAATAGAAGCCCCGGCTTGTATTATGTCATTTACGGTATGTGTATACCTGAATTTATATTTTTGTCTTCTATTTTGACGGAATTTAAGCGTTTTACGGATTTTGAGCAGTAAATGTACAATAGGGGTGAATTGTGAGAGTACAAAAATGCAACATCCTTTGGGAAACCGCCACTCCTATGACTTGGCAATAAAATCTAGACGACCAAGGGACATAACATGTGGTTTACATAGTTTGAAACGACTTAATTTGTTCGGAATGAAGGGAAAAGGGAATTTCATGGAGTTGGTAACGAGACGCATTGTAAATGCTAATGGGGGGTCTAACGTGCTATCTGCGGTTCGGTTTGTGGTATGAATCCAACGTATGCTTGCATGTAGCACTGTAACATATTGTACCGTTTACCGTACCGATTGATGTGGCATGACTATGACACCTTGTACATCACCTTTTGTTTGAATCACAAATAAATGATGAGGAAATATAAGATTTTGGTGGTATCTTGACATTGTATAATACAGCATTAGACCAAGAAATTTTTTTTTACTTAAAGTGCAGGTTCGACCAGGCCCAAGCTTAGAAATCAATTATCGCCCCACCTGATAAATTCAGTGCTACACATAACTTGTTGTAAGGATCCAAACTAAACGTTTAAACAGAAAATAATGGTTGATGAAAAGTAAAACCACGTTCGTAAAATATCTTTTGAAGGCACAGCAGGGGTTTCTCCCCATCTTAAACCAAATCTGCCCTACCCTCGTTAAATGTTTGTGTGAGCATCCGGCATTTGAATCTTTTAAGAAGGGCAAACGTAATGCAATGGACTGACTGACCATACCATACGCTGCGCCGCGCTGGGTTGGGTCGGACCTTCGTTCTATAATGGCTCCGCTTGGTGAGAATGGACTCCCTTTAAAGTCAATTTTGGTCACAGTGGGTGTCCGACCGTAAAACTGTTACCTCTCGCATCACCAAGCGCCTTTTCTCGATCAAATCCTGATATCCCATTGCCAAGGCGTTGTATTTAGCTCCTTAGTTTCTAACCTCACATAGATGAGGAACGGAAATTTTTCTCTGAGTTAAATTTCATGCAATAATAGTTCCATTGTGCCAGGTGTCCAGGTGAAGGAATACAGGAATTAGTAGGCTGACATATTATAAAGAATTAATTTTAGTTATTTTATATAGACTTTTTTTAAGAGCATAAACATGGATTTCTCAAAAGTGTAGTGAATCACATGAGAATGTTAAAATATCAGTGTCAAATTAAAAGTGGGATGTAAACGATTTGAATGTGTTCATGTGTAAAATGTGCATCTAGACAAGCGCGCGTGTATCACAGCGCAGGTACTGCTTGGCATGCGCACTTCCCTTCAATCACTCATTTCTTCCCGGATGATTAAGATTGCTTGTTTTGAATCCAGTCACGGGAACACCACAGGCACAAAGAAGTGATTAATTGATGGAAATCGCGTGACTTTCATTTGTCTATTTAATGAGCCCAGCACTCCAAGGGCCTGAAATCCTCTCTTTGTGTTAAGCAAGTAATAGTAAATTACATACATGACAAATCGTTTGTTTTTGGTGATTACAAGAAATAAATGTTATTTAACAAAAATAATTTACAAGAATCAACACAATCTGGACAATTTAATTCGGCTTTTATTGAATTCGACATTCTTCTGAGTTATAATATACCAAATAAATGTACACGTGTAGGTAAAATAGAACTTCAAGTTTTTTTGGGGGGTTTCATTCAGCGCATGCGCTCGGCAGATTAAAAAAAAATGATCATAAATATTTGGTAAGCAGAGATTTCCCTCTTCTTGAACTGAGTGAGTGAGTGATAGGAGATGACGCCCAAAGGATTGGATGGATTTTGATGAAGCTCCCCCGTCTCAAATTTCACTTTCCCAATGGATCCGAGGATAATTCCTCAATTGAAATTCAATCGGGGTTTTTGTTTCGAGATCGCGGGAGCGGCATGGAGCAAGAAAAAGCCATGGATGTCGAAGGGGGAAGCAGTGGGTGATTGATGGACAGGATAACCCATCCAACAAGTGAGGAAAATGAGGCTTTGTGCAAGGAGGCAATGAAAAATGAGTTTATGACCATGTCTAATTTATACTCTCTCACAACAATAACAAGCTTCTTCGGATGGGTAACCCCAACTCTCCCTCTTCTTCCACTCCAGAGTCAGTGGGGTAGGGATTTCAAGTCCAGCATATGGAATTCCGAAGAGCGACCACTTAAACTAAAGGAACTTTCTTCAACCCGCACCCTTCGAAGGAAGGCGAAGGAATTGCAATGACGGCGGCAAGCGCTTTACCAATTGAATGACACTAAAAGTCAGTACGAGAAATGATGGACACCAATAATACAATTAGGATGTAATTTTTTTTGGATGAGTGCTGAAAGGGGTGGGTGTGGAGACTCGTAAATCCCGGCCACCCCGACAGCGCACCTGCGCTCGATGGTCGGGCTTGTTGAATTTCACTCAATGTTAATATAAAATTAAAATTTTGTATATTGATATTATTGATCTTTTCGAGACGTCTTGTCCTCAAAAATTCATAAAAAAGCTAAAAATCTTGAGTCCTTTCCCAAAATAACGGATGTGTATCATTGACCATTATACTTTGTCGCATTGTAACCAACAATGGATTTTGTTAAACCACTTTTTCCTTCATTGTTCTGTTGCCGTCCTCGTCCTGTACATAAATCTTCTGCCAAGAGTTGGGTGATTTCCTCGTAAGATAATTCGGTCCGGTTCAATTTTGAGTGGACCACCTCCACTGGAATTCGGAATGGCAAACCTTTTCATCCTTCGTCGCCGTCTTACATACACCCGCGACCCGCACCCTCTTCGGCCTGTGTTTAATAGCCTTAGTCCCTCCCAGTCAGCAGTAGTCCCCATGAAACCTTTCCACACATTTTCGGCGTCAGTTTTCTCACTCAAAGGATTCCTTCCCCTTTATGAAAGAAAGAGTCAAACTTGTTCAACACATTTATTTATGTTCACTGAGAAATTTCTGGGAAAATGAATGATTGGAGAAGAAGAAAGGACAAAAGAAGTCGATTTTCCCTTTCCTTATGAGTTAAAACGAAAGGGAATTTAAAGGATTTTTGGAATAAATGGTTTGGCTTTTCAGTCTGCGCGGTGTTCAACATTTAATGACTTTTGGGATTTTGCTTGTGTGCTTATCCCCTCAATCCTTAATGTGTTATCCTAATGAGGGTTCCTAAAACTTTCTCTGGAATATCGTCATTCTCAAAATCCAGTCTTGATGTTTGTGGCTTAAGAAATTGGGATTCAACACCTTCGACAGCGATTAATGTTTCAGGAAACGAATTTTCAACACTTAAGGCTAAAAGCGCTTTCTTAAATCCGTATGATTGTTCGCAAATGACTTCATCCCTCTTTTAACTTGATAGGTATCCATTCTTTCTTCCAGATGCACAAAAGGTGCAATTTATCCACAAAGGGTAATGAATTTCAGGTTTAGACTTTCACAAGCAGTTTAATTTTTCAAATGTTAAAAATATCCATAAAACTTTCACAGAATCCCCAATCCCTATTAGTAAATTACGCGGGCTTCCAAATTTTCCATCTGTATTAGTTAACCGAGACTATTTTGGCTTTTGTGCAATGGATTTTTTATTAGGATGCATTTTCTCCTCAAAATAAAATTGCTCCTAAAAAATAGTCCCTGTAAAGTTATTATCCTTCCCTCAGGTCCGAATAATGGATAAAAAAGCGTTACTTCTCTTATTTCAACAATCCATGTCATTCATTGTGCCGTAGCCGTAGCCGCGATGGTTCCTCTGATATTATTACACATTTGGCATTATACTAATAATATTGGATTCCATTCAATTCCTTTTCTTTATTAGAGTACTTTTCCGTCTCCCTTGTGGAACTTGAGTACTGTTGTGGGTTCCGAGGATAAAAAAAACCATACGCCGCCATGACATGGGTTGTGCCGTGCCTAAAAAGAGACGTCTCACCTTGCCATTGCATTGTACGCGTAAATTGGATCTAATTTGAGTCCTCCATTCGACGTGACATCCAGTCATCACTTTTTTAATGTGTTGGCATGCAAGTAAAGAATACAATGCATGCTTTGGTGCATTTCATGCCCGACAATGCTGAGACACGCCCTGTGCTGTGGTTGTGGTTGTAGTGCACCCCAAAATATGTGTAGTAAAACTGCATTGCATTGCTGCATCCATCCCCCTTCCAATCCATTATAAATTATTATTATCATTATCGATCTGAAATGAATGTGAAGTCGAACATATCTTCTTCTTGCATTTGCGTTGCATTGCATTGGAAGTGTGAATATTAAGCGTTGGTGGATTTGGATGATGCAGATGTTGATGTACACGTACGCGTACGTACGCCAACAAATTTCTTTTGAATGTCAAGTTGAATGGAAACTGCCAGCGTCAGTCAACTGGGCGAAAGATTCGGCCAGCAAGAGCGAATAATGTGGGCAATAATATTTTGAGAGATGTGTGTCAAGTCTAGTCAGCCAGTCAATGCTATCACCCAAGGAAATCATAACGTCTCAAATATTCCGGTCCTCGAAAAGGCTCAGCCAGTCAGTCCCATCTAATGCTTTGTTTTTAAGGTGGAAATGGGTTTTTGGAATTTACCTAAAAGCATTTTGTAGATTAGATTGTAGCAATTCAACCCGTGAGGTCTTCACGGCCTGGTTTCGTACGAAGAAACAAGTTCAGAAGTTTATCCAAATGTGAATTAAGTAAAGTTTTAACTTGATAATTGTGATTTATCAGGTCCACAAGCCACAAGTGCGTATTAGTTACATTGTTTGAAATGTTACGCCTGATCCACATCTGAAACCTCATTCTACTATAGAAATATATTAAGATTATAATGATTTCTAATGCAATATAAATCATACAACTCAAACCAACGATAATACCGGAAGCTTGATACGAAATTATTCGACAATCCCACCCCCAAATACGGGCACATGGTCAGGAAAACAATTCCATAGTATGATTAGTGTCCAAATTAATGTCATACAATCAATCAACTCCTTCGTCCATCCCATTCCTGTATAATTGACAGGTTTCGGCTAGCAGTCACGCTCACGCACGCTAACCCAGATCCTATTTGGTATCCCTGCATGAGCCAGCCCTACTTCAAACTTTAATTCCATATTTCATTACTCGCACGACACCCTTCATTTCTTGTCGATCATACTGTAATGTGCTCCCCCTAATGTCCAGCCGGTGATTCCGGTTCAAAATCCCCCAAAATGGAAATATATACAGTTGCTCGATGGGTCCAATGTATTTTACACTACTACTACTACAACATACTGTGTTTTCTCCCCCAAGACCTCGTGAGCTTGGCTTGGTAGGATTTGATCCCTTCAACATTGTTTTCCTCACTTAATTCATTTTCAACCCCAAGGACTTCCTGTCCCGTCCATTCCTTTTGCTGAGCTTTCAGAATTTCCCCCTTAGAAGTGGGGAAACCATCAGCATTACCCACTCGGGGTAAAAGAGTAGTGTAAAACAGAAACTCGTCACAATACGCACAGGGCTCCTCATACTTTTACTGCATTTTTTAAATTTTACTCACTTTTTGAACGTAGTTAAGAAACCAAAAAAAACGAATAAAAATTTTAATGCTTCTATTCAGAATAAATTCAAAATCAGTACCAAAATGTTTAAGTTAAAAGTTTGTTTTCTCCAGTCTTGTAAAATCTTTTCATCAAATTCATTTTGCTAACCCACAACCGAAAGCAACATCTTTTAGCAAAATTTCTCTCTAACATTAAAGCTTATAAAAAGAATCGAAACTTCTAGTATTTTATTTGTGTGCGTCTAAATTTCAAACACCGTTCCACAATTCTCTTGCATGTCTTTCCGCAGTATCCAGCAAAAACAACATCATTTAGGACATTTTGAAACTCCATTTAAATAAATAAATTATCATACACCTTCATAATTACTGATGGTTAGGGTGGGGGAGGTGGAAGCCCGAGTCAGTCAATAGAATGCATGTCATGTCAAGTACCTCTTTAAAATACTGCATTGTTCTGATCAATAACTGCCATTATTTCACTCCTTCATTCATACCAGCAACACCCTCCTTATGTTGAAGTACAAAACGCAGCAGCATTAAATTCTATGTTACATTGTACATTCTGCTCCATTCACATTCTATGTAGACAGACACTAGGAGTGAATTGTCCGTCAACCGAACATTCTATGGTGTGAAGAAACCAATAAAAATAAAACAGGAATGTTAGAATCACACAATTCTACTATTTAGAGTGTTCATTAGTAAAACTTGTAAATTTGGTCCTCTTTCTGCACCACTATATGTAGTTTGGAAAAACTAAGTTTACGGAATGGTACAATAATTTTTGAAAGTTTGCGATTTTCGGGATTCAGATAGTGGCTTTTCGTTATTGTGTGTGTGTTTCATATCCGAATTTCATACCTTGCAATGTTGCAATACTCTGACATTTCCACACCCTACCCTGGTACAGAGTACAATACTGTACTATTAGAATTTGACACAGCGGGTGATGAAATAAAACAGAGTTGATTCAGGACTTTATCCCGGCATCAGTTTACATTACCAGGGAACCAAGTAAGGGAGCAGAGGGCATTTATAGTGACGACGACGACGACTGCTCCCGACATTCAATTCAACCCAGTCCAGTCTATATGTACAATACTTGGATTCGGGGGAGCAGTTTTTGCTTGGACAGCACAGGGATGGGTTTGACCGGGAAGAAAATTCAACGAGAAACCAAACCCAGTTATCCTTCAATGCACCCTGTGGTGTATGAGAGGTTAAACTAGAACAGACGACGACATATAGGTCACGTAACATACATTAGCCAACCAGACATATCCAGGCACGACCATGTGTTTCAATGAACAAGAGTAAATGTAATGTGAGGATCCTCACTTCACAATATGAAAACGTAAACGGAACGATCCCGCGGCCGCGACTTCTGAAATCCGTCCACTACTGTAATAGGATTAGTGGATTACGTACGTACGTCTGCCCCCGTACACCACCAAAATATAAACAATGGGTTCAAAATGCGGAGAAATTGTTTTAAATGGCTGCTGGCTTCAGATCTAATATCCTTTAATGTGGTTTATTCAAGGCATGTTTTCTTTATTATTAGTAAGAGAGATGATTAACAAACGGATGTTATGTATCCGCCTGGCTTATGAGAATTTGGTAGCCTGGAATATT
Source organism: Orthonychiurus folsomi (assembly GCA_036851895.1). Lineage (NCBI taxonomy): Eukaryota > Metazoa > Arthropoda > Collembola > Poduromorpha > Onychiuridae > Orthonychiurus > Orthonychiurus folsomi. The sequence continues at coordinate 428 of JAAXYW010003607.1, read as the reverse complement.
TTGTTTTGTATTTTGAATTTTGAGTCATTTCTTTGTTTAGAATGCTTTATTTGAGCTGCAATTGACTGTAAGGCGTTGTTTTACAGATAAAACAACACATTCAGCATTTAACTTCAACTCAATCAAAAATATTTTTATTTCGACCCAATACACTTCAGATTCTTTAGAAATTAAGAATGTAAAATTGAATTAAACATAATTTGGTATTGGTGTCAAAGAAATCTTTCTGTTACCAAAATTATAGAAATTCCCGCTAAAATTTTTGTTTTACATTGTTCAAATTACGAATTGTTACCTATGTATTTATTTATGAACGATGGCGACGCGTCGTCAACGTCAAGCACTGTACTAGTACACTTGCGATACAAATGCTTGTGTTTTTGTCAATTTCTACCCAAGCAAACTCTACAATTTGATATTGAACACTG
>JAAXYW010003606.1:0-11206 GCA_036851895.1 Orthonychiurus folsomi | reverse complement strand
GGGGCAGAGGGCAGATTTTGGATTTTGACGGAATCGGAATTTGAAATACAGGTCTGTTTTAAATTTATTTAACTTATTGGTATTTAATTAATAATTGCTAATTGATCCGTTTTGTAGTGTTTAGCATCTCATCGTCAAAATAAAAACAGTACTACTAGAATTGAGCACCAAGGAGAAGCAAGGGCTGAGATCCGAGGAGAGGTCCAAGGATTTCCGCAATATATTGAAATCCCAGGCGAAGGTGTGAATTTGCAGGAAATAAATGGCGAAGGTCTGAATTTCCAGGAAATAAATGGCGAACATGAGACTTGGCAGTACGCGCCAACAATCACGCGCAGGGGCACAAATTCTTCTTTTGTTCAAGTCCAGCTGCCGCCGCAGTCCGAAATAAACTATGTCCAATCATGGGAAGGAGAGGGATCCCCGCCCCCGGAATACGTAGGCGAAAACGCAGCAATGATAATGGGAGAGATCACCAACAATGGAGGATTCCGACTGGATAAATTGAAAATGGACCATTTGTATGCCAAGCCATTCAAAATCTACCCGTCCTGCTTCCACTTGCAAAGGAATCAGACCATTTCTCTCAAGGCAAGGTACCGCCCCATGGAACCCGGTTCGCACGTTCAAAAACTTGCAATCCTTTGTGATAATGGCGAAGTCAGGTGGATCGTGGTTTGTGGGATCGGACTTGACCCCAGGACACAGAGCTTGGTCAAAGTGGAGGTCAGCAATGTGTCCCGCCCCCCGGCGTGGTGATCCAAACACTCAAATAATTGCTTCGTTATATTTGTAGGGAGACTGGTCCGCCCCACCCTGCCATTTGCCGACTGACCTCAGCACAAGATTAATCGTGGATTGCGGAAACCGCCTCGGCGGAGAACTCTCCAACCAAATTTTAAAATTGTCAAATGAAAGGTGAACGATTTGAGTCATACGAAATTTATTTAAAGAATTTTTTTTATTTGCATACTTTAATGAAATCCACCACACCACAGCTGCATCCCCCTCTACTTCTTTTGGTCAATCCGTCCAATTCTCAGCATGGAAGGTGACGGCGCAGGTGGACCTACCGCCATCCTGCACCCCAACCCAATGCAAATGCAGNTTTAATGAAATCCACCACACCACAGCTGCATCCCCCTCTACTTCTTTTGGTCAATCCGTCCAATTCTCAGCATGGAAGGTGACGGCGCAGGTGGACCTACCGCCATCCTGCACCCCAACCCAATGCAAATGCAGTCTTTCTTTGACGGGACAATGGGTGGCGACGATGATGATGATTGGCCCTCGCCCCCCGGTGACATGTCCGTGGATGCCGTCAAAATCTTTCCTGCTCAAGGGATCTTGGATCCAAGGGGCACCCTTACATGTGAAATGAGGGTTCAATGTCCGGAAGGTCAGGGCTACCATTCCTGTGTTCTGAGGTGAGATCCCAAATAGCTTAGCATAGACGCGCATGCGCACCAAACTGAATTTGCTTGCTGCAGTCTATTTGTGCAGCAAATCGGTGTGGAACCTGCCATAATACTGAACACAATAATTGCTGACCTGACGCGCCGTGACCTTAATGATATCCCAGTCCACTACGCGGAGCTGGTTAAAAATATGCCATTGGAGTACGACTCGGACACACCGCCGGAGGAAGGGGAGGATCCTCCGGCAAATCCCGCACGTCGGCGGCGGAAGCGCCGCACACGGAAGCCACGCATGCGCATATCCGTCTCCAGACTATTCCTCCCCACCCCGGTGTACCACCTGCAGGAGGTGCGCAGCAGCGGCGGAGAATTGTCAAGCGCCCAAATCCACAAATTCCATTTGACGAAATTCAAATTTTCCCGGCCGACCACCGCCCCGCGCATAACGGAACTCACACATGGCACACAAATTCTTGTAGATCGCCGGAGGACAGTAAAGAGCGCAAGGGAATCCGCGCCCGCAGGGGAGAATGAGGGAGTCGTGGAAGAGAAGGATGACACGCGCGCGCGTGGCCGTAAAACTCTTGATTCCGCAGCGGCGAGAGATGCTGATGATTTGAACATTGTATGTAACTGGCCCTGTCAGCAGAGGCCTGGGGGCGTGGCCAAGTGGCTCAAGGATGACTCCGCCCTCCTTCCTATGCAGGAAATCGAAGTTTGGATCCGAAGTGTCCCATTGGATGTCGTGATTTTTCCGCCATTCATTACGGCTTCCGGCAATGCTGGCAGTATATTGCAAAGGTAATGCAAAAATATTGTGCAATCCGATTGGCCAGCATTTTATTTTATTCATTTTTGTAAAGGGAATTTGAGATCCGTAATGAAAATGAGCATCCGCTCACGGTTAGCTGGGGTGCACATGTATGCACTACGCACAACGCCCTCATTGAGCCGGATGGAAAAGAAATCCTGCCAAATGGAATGGTGACATTCAAAGCAACTGTCCGCCTTCAAAGGGCGGGTCAAGTACGGGGTCAAAATTAATTGAAATTTTTATTTTTTAGAGTTTTATCAATGCACATTTTAATAAATTCTAATTTTATATAATGCAATCACTTCGTCCAGGCCACAGAAAGCATTAGAGGAACGATGACCCTTCCATTTACAAACTTGTCATTCGTCATCCCAATCGACGTGCAAGTCACTGGCCCAGTCCTGGAAACCCTGACCACATTTCTGGATTTTGGAATGGTTCCGTTCGGAACGGAAAAGATTATGACATTTGCATTAAAAAATACCGGGTAATTGTGTGGCGTGCGTAAAATTTGGCACTGGGATTACAATCGCAATTAAACGTAAAATATTTTGTAATAGAAATCAAAAAATTACATGGCGAGCCCAATTGGCCCCAGATCCAATGAGGTCCGTCCATTTGTCGGAGCCAACGGAGCCCACGGCGGAGGATTTGGCCCTTCAAAGGCACATAAATAAATTGGCAATAGTTTGGCCAGAGTGGGGGACATTAGAGCCGGATGAGGTTGCAGGGGGTCAAGTTATGTTAAAAGCTGAGGTAAACCCATATGGCCCAACCACCCCTTAAAAATTGATACATTCCAAACTCTTTAAAAAGTTGCACGGAAAAGTGACCGCAATGCTGGAAGTCACGAGTCATGAAAACCCCCGAACTTGCATCTTCATCCCCGTCTTTGGTGAGATCCAATCCAAAATGCTCGTCTTAAAACACTCCGTGATTCGGATCCGTGATGTTTTCCCTCTGATCCCCTCCTACTGTTCCTCTGTCACCTTAATTAACCCAACCGGATTCGGAGTACAATACCAATGGGAGGCCCCAATCGGAGGTCAAAGGGACAGCATGGGTGTTGCATTTGAGCCCAACTACGGACTCATTTTGCCGCGGGAACATGTGGTTTGTCGGATTTGGATCATGGCTACCGCACAAGTACGATTGGACAATTTTTTTATCCCTTGCTGTGTGGAGGGGATGAAAGGACCACTCCTCCTTCAACTGGAAGGACAAATCTCTGGACTCGTACTCACATTTAAATTACCTTGTACAAGACCCCCTCAAATCCCTCAAGCGGATATCGATAGCCCCTTACGAATGGCGCAACAGGATTTGAAAAGTCGCTCAGAAGTTCAGGCCCTCAGGTCAGGCCAAGGTCAGATTAGTAAAACATGTTCTGAATATGATGGGGAGGATGATTGTTTGGGTGAGGGTCTCTTGGCTCAGGGTCAAAGGCCATGGCCAAGTAATACAGAATTTACGAGGAGAAAATCTAAGGACCAAATAATACAAAAGAAAAGTATGGAGGATTTTCTCCAGGAGGAATATGCTGGAGAAAATCTTGAGGATGACGGCGAAGGCGCTACTGATTATAATCCACCCATAAGCCCCTCCATTCGAAATCCGGACCTTCCAAATTACGAAGAACGAGTATTACATTTCCCAGTCACTCGGATCGGACAAACGGTGGAGCTGACATTTAGCATTCAAAATCATTCCCCACTTCGAGCCGCATTTTGTTTTGAATGTTCCAAGTACAATGCGGACTCCTGGGTGAATGAAAAGATGACTACGATTGAGAATCTCATTGAAAGGAAAATGATGAGTCGATCTCCGAACGGTTTGTGTCCCATGTTTAAATTAAGTGGGAGAAATTTTTATTTTGCATGTTTAATGATGTATGTGATTTTGGGTATTGTGTCTGTAGAAGTCCAAGCCAGTATTTTGAATCGGAAATTCGGTGTGGCATTTGTAGTCCACCCCAGGGACGGCTACTTGGAGCCCTTTGCAATCCTTAAAGTTCGGGTTCAATTGTATGCAAATCTGTGGGGAGTTTATCATGACGAGCTACGCTGCTATGTATGTGAAGTTTCGGGATTTATGTGTATTTTTTAAAAGTTGGAGTCAGTAAAAATGCATTTGTGATGTTGTTTTGCAGTTTGAAGGTGTGGAGAGTCCATATACAATTTATTTGGAGGCGCTTGTAACCGGATGTTCAACAAATTTAAAATTCACTCCTACTCCACCGGTCACAAGGAATAGAAACGATTTCCAAAGCTACATCCCTTCTACCTCGGGCATCATTGTTCCTCCGAACACTCCAAACTATAGATTTAAAAAATAGTGATGCTCACAAAAAAGGGGTCGGGAGACACTCCATGTGCACATTCAATCAAAACTCACTACATAATCATAATTAGAGTGGAGAGAGAAAATACAAATAATACGATTACAAGTCGCTTCCCTAAATTATTATGATATCCAACAAAATTTTTAACATACTTAATGTGTGATCATTTCATCCTGCTTCTGCCCGCCAGCACTCTATGTTTGCTTGCATCCCAAGTTACTTTTATCCTAATTTTATTAATTTTTGCACATTTATTATTATTAATAATAAACTATTTCATATTTATTATACTTAATTACTATTATGTCCACCCACAATTACACAATGTTTCAACTCTGATGTCTGAACCTCCGCAAGAGAACTTTATCCACTCCAAATTTTAATAAAACACAATTCCGCTTTACACAATATTTAAGAATACATAACATAAAATCCCACAAAATTGGGCCAAATTCAGTAGGCTCCTGGCCGCCTGGGTTGGTTGGTTATTCACACAATTGCATGAATTGCCATCTGGCCAGCAGCCTGCGCTTCTATTAAGTGCGGAGGCGGAGAAAGACGGATGTGTACGGAAGAAGTGGCAAATCCCATCAGGATTTAAATAACCACTAGGTTTCGGCTTGTCAACTTGGTAGTAGTAAAATAAGTTATAGAGTTCATTATTGACTGTTCAATTATTTGGTTCCTCCGTTGTAGTGACCAGATTGTAGTACTACGAATACAACGACCGGAAGGGAAGAATAAGAACACTTCCGTTTTCGTTAGTGTCTTTGGGAGTGGAGTAGTTGTTTGTTTATCCGCACTTGCAGTGCAGTAGGTAAGTAAAATAGTAAAATCGCTGATTTTGTATGATAAATGCAATGCAACCGTTTGATGAATCATAACATCATTCGTGAATTTAAAATACTTAACTTGGATAGCTTGCTATAAATTGACACGTACTACACCATGGGCTACTACGTACTACACGCTAAGGGGTATGATATAAATCAATCCAGTAGGAGTACGCACGCGATTCCGAGAACAAATACACTTGTGACTTAAATACTGTGCTGGTCTCCTAATGTCATACATTTTCCGCGTAAATAAAACAATAGACATGAAATAAAATAGAAATTTAACATAAAATGAAAAATAGACAAACACCCAAGTGCCGGTCGTCGTGTGTAAGTGTAGATACGAAAACATGGACACACAAATAAGTATGGGATTGAAGTTTCATTATGATGCACTGCTGCGTTAAATACACGAACGAATTTCTATTGCACTCTTAAATTGTGTTTTTCCGTTCAAGACGAAAGGAAAAAATAAAGAGACGCACAATAATACTTTTATGCAGGGTCATAGGTAGATTATGGATTTAAGATCAGGTTGTGGGCTCTCATCCTGAAAGCTGAATTTTGTCATGTGTTAGGTGGGCAAATAATGTACAACAAACATCAACTTCATTATTATTGTATTTTTATTTCAACGCTCACAAAACATAGACTTATTACAATTATTGCATTTTATTTTTATTTTGAGGCTCGTAACTTGATAGGATTTGCCGATGTTCTATTTTCCAGTATTTCTCGGCATTCTGGAATATTTTTAAGGGAATCACAAATATTTTTGAAACCAAATATCTCCAATTTAGCACTGGCAGCATGGCATCCAAATCGAACACTTGCTTCGGGGTCAAATTTCTTTGCGAGAGCATAAATCACAGCCGCACAAAATGTATCTCCAGCGCCTAAAATTCAATAACAAGTTCATTCATATTTAGCGTAAGAAATTAGAAAATCGAGCATTAGACAAATTCAAGATTTTTATTTTGTGGTCACCCAATGAGTCGACAATTTCAGACGGTGGAATGGCATCTACTTTCTTAATATTTTCAGTTGTCTCTCCGGCAGTGCAATAGGCAGCACCAGTTTCTCCCCATGGACAGATGATTAGAACTCTAAAAATAAAATTTGCCCAGATTTGAAAGCCTGATTGCCTTTATTATTGGATTTATCCGGTGCCGGCACTGGTAGTTTTCATGCACAAATAGAATGACAAGATGGGGAAATTTAGCACATCCAACACGAGCTCTATTTTCCAGTTTGATTGACTAAAAGTGCTTAATCTAACATACGTGCGTCTTGTACAACAATTGACCCACTGTTCACAACCCGGCGTTATTTGCTTACCCCTTTGGCAGTTCACTGGAAAATATTCTTGCTGCATGAGTGCAATTTGTCGCTCCTCGCATGGAAGCAAAATCTTTGCCAATGAAAACGACGTCCGCGAATTGGAGTAAAGCACCTAAGCTCTCCCGTTTCTTTTCCACCTGGAAGTATTGCGAAAATCAATACAAGGAAAAGGATGCACACAAGCACACAATGCTAAGCCTGAATTTTCTGCCACCTGTCATGTACCTCCGCTTGCAGTTCTAGTTGAACATGTACAATTTTAATGAAGCCAAACTACTACCCCGGCTACAGACGTGTGACGCATTTACAAATAGATTTTCCTTTCATTTTTATATCTCGCAAACGATCGAAAATTACCATCGATTGAATAAGTTAATTACAGAAAGCGCATCAAGACGTTTGAATTGGAAACTAACTGCGTCTTTTCCCGAAAATTCCACATAAATATTTCATTTTTACCTCGATTGAGACCGGAACCTGTTTTGTAGTGTAGTTCAAGTTAGACGTAGTAGAAGAAGGACAAATTGGTTTGGAGTGTTTCTGGTTAAAAGCTTGAATGTTTTGAAGGCATTTGGTAAGCTCGTTTTCATTCCTGCCCTGCATTTTGGTAAAATTAACGAACGTAATTCAATAAATTTTAAGACTAGTAAGATTAAAATTCCAAGTTAGGAATACCTCGAAATGAATCCAAGAATAATTCTCTATTGTAACATTGCTACTAAACTGATCGACAGTAAGTTCAGGGAAATTCCCATTGTGGTGCACAATAGTTCTAGATCCTGTGGCCTCACTGCAAATCACGACGCTGGCTGGAGTTTGAAACCCGTCTAGTATTGGGCAGCGGCTGCTTATTATTCCTCTGGAATTCATGTCATCTTGGAAAAATCTAGCGGTGGTGCGGACCACATAATAGGAATATTAAAAGTTTATTTCCTTTGTTACAAAAATCTAAACATTGCGTCTAGGACTTGGTTTTTGTATTACCCGAGAAGGCGGTCATTTGCTAATGTGCCAAAGTATTCTACTTGAGCTCCTAGATCTGCCAAAACAGACGCATTGTTGGATGCATTCCCACCCCTTTCCCAACTCTGCTTGCTGCATCTGAAAATATTGAGCAAGACAGTAGGCACGTACAAATTGAACGGTACAATATACTGGAAGTCCGGCCCGGGAATAAATTGTTATGGTTGCTATAATTATGCCTACACATTTTTCCAATTATATGACGGGAAAGCTATAGCTATTTTATAACCCTGTCTAACCTGTGATCACTGTCCTCGTGCGGGTACTCCTTTATGAAATTCACAATGTCAAGGCAAGTTAACCCAATTGACAAAATCATTTTTCCGGTCGTATTACAATGCTAAAATATCACGAGGAAATGTGCAAGGACGACGAGATAAGCACACCACTGAGCTTCAAATTTTCCTTTTTCCTGCCCTGCCTTTCCACTTGCTGGCACGATAAGGTCTCATATGTATATCTATATTCTCAAAGATCATTTACTCTAGTACTGACAGAGGGGAGGGAGGAACGATGGATTGGATGTTGGACGTGCGTAGCATTAATACAAGTATTACATTTGTTCAATTTTACAGAAGAAGGAAGTGTTAAATGCTATCTGCAATTAGTCGTTAATTTTAATATAAGGGACAATTTAGTTTAGCTAACAACAACAGACTGAGCATGCACACAAACTCCGCGGCTGCGGCTGGTCGGACTCTTAATAAACGATTTTTATAAATACTACTGACCAATTGACTCACCTGTTATGCTCTGTTCTGGACCCGACAGTAGAATCCTCACTTGGGAATTGCCAAACAAAAAAAACATCATCCAAACAACAATGACCTGATACCAGTATTTTGTCCACCATTGTGTAGTTATTGTTGATTTTTGCTTTTTAACAGGCACTAAGCCCAAAACTCCAGCGTGGAAGTGTGCACCGAATCAAATACAAAACCATCAGTGTCGGACGAATAAGTGTAGTTTGAATTTTGAGAGTAAGCCTGGACCAATGAATTCAATTGGAGATGGAGACGGAGCTAAGGCGGGCGCAGCTGTGCCTAATCCAACCGTGCAAGTCGGTGCTGCTGCTGGGAAAATGTCTAATTTAGATGGGATAGATGTTCGTGTTGTAAATCCAACGGTTGTAAGTCTAAAGATTAAATTTTATTTTGTACATAAGAATATGGATTATAGCCCTCACTTCACTTCCATCAAACGCTAAATTAGTACAATGCTTCTTTAATTTTTTTATTTCCTTAATAATAAAACCAGAAACTCCGCAATAATTTTCAATAAGTAACACTGCGTTGCATTAAATATTGCGCGAACAAATGTAGAATCTAAACTGCCCAATTGACTGAGTTTAAAAACAGTTTAGTGATGAGATGCGTTGATGCAACATTATTATTATTATTTCCACAGGGCCGTGGGGTTTTTGCCAAAAGGAAGTTTACAAAAGGTGAAATTGTTTTCACAGACTCGCCAATCGTCAGTTGCCAATTTGCATGGAATCAAATGTACAAGTATCTAGCGTGCGGATATTGTATGCGGTGGGTCTATAATTTGTTTAATTATTTGCACTACAATAATGTCAGCATTGAAATAGATATTAACAACGTAACTAACATTAGAAGGCTATTTATATAGTGCCCTGGAGTCCGCGGTAGAAAATGCAAGACGTTTGGCAAATCAGCCAAATTTGGAACTACCATTTGAAGAGTGTTGTGACACAAAGCAGGAGCTGCACGTATTCTGCAATGAATGCGATGTAAATAGATAATCATTCTACCAGTTTAGATATTTTTCAAATCGTATTCATTCTCCAACAAATCCCCTCAAAACAGGCGAGGTACTGCAGTGCGGAATGTCGGGACCAAGCATGGACTGAATATCACTCCGTTCTGTGTTTTCACACAAAGGAGCCTCCAGAGGGACATCCCATTAAAAATTTAGATTTGTATTGGCGGTTTGTAGCAAATAACATTAATGCGGCTCTTGTTTATTTCGTCTTGCGAAAGGTTATTTTATTTTTTAGGCTCATGCATTACCCACCGGAAACGGCAAACATTTTTCTGCTTGTGAAGCTGTTGGTCAAAATACATTTGGACAAAGATGGATCTCTCAGGCAGCGTTTGGAAAGTGTAAGTTATTTTTGAAAAACTGAACAAAAACTGTAATTGCTCGTGGTTAATAGTTTTGTAGCGCCTCCCTGAGTGAAAACGAGGATTTAGCACATAAAATTCTTGGGGAAGAGCACAAAGAACGAATCATTGGTCTGCTGGCATTGGTCAAGCCGATTGTCAACTTTGACAACATTCAAGAAGTAAAACCTAGTTTTTTGTTCTGGTTTTGAATGTGGTTGGGAAATTACTTACATTTGATTTGGTATAGTATCTAACACCGGAAGGATTTCTGAAACTATTTGTTATTCTCGGGAGAAATGGGCAAGGCGTTGGAACAAGTTCATTTGCAGCTTGGATTGAGAACTTTGAAAAACTACCACTTGAGCCGGAAATTAAGGATGTTGTGTTGAAAAATGTCGATGACATTTATCAAGCAATGGATAGACGTAATCCCAGATTTTCAGTTTTACAGCAATAATTCATACCGGCTTTAAAACTAGGAATATTACCTTTTCATGCTTAATACGAGCAGATGTTCAAATAGAATCGGCTAGTTAATCTTAAATTACTTTTTCTACAGATGTTGGACATTTTTTGGACAATGAGGGAAGTGCTCTATATCCAATCCAGAGTTGGGTGAATCACAGCTGCGTTGCCAATACTGAAGTGAAGTTTCCATATCGAAATCATATCGTTGGATTAGTTGCTACCAGAGATATAGAGGAAACTGAGGAAATTACCATTTGCTACTTGGACCTAGCTGAAGTTCAGAGGTCACGCTATTCTCGCAACAAATTTTTGACGTCAGTCTCGAGCACTAAACCAATCTTACGGAATTTGTAGCTATGGTCAATCTTATATTTATTATATTTGTCTGATGCTGCAGGGAGCATTACTTGTTTGTGTGCAATTGCGAGAAATGCATAGAACAGTTGGATCAAGATGATTGTACAAGTGATGAAGGAATGGAGGACGACGACGGGGAAGATGACAGCGAAGAGGGTGACGATCTAGAAGAACTTAATGACTCAGACTTGAGTTCATAAATTTTAACTAATTTGTGTATTTTTTACAAATATTTATAACTGTTGCATGCTGACTTCTAAATGTATTACAAAAATTACATGCCGTTTATGTAAATCCCTGAACTGTCTTCAAAATACAATTTAAATTCCTTGTTCCTTCAGCCACATTTGTAGTTATTTCCTTATAGTCGCAGCGGTTGTAGTAGGTTCTATTATTATTGGTTCTGTAGTTTCCAATGAAGATGTTTCAACTACAGGTAATTCACGCGTAGTTTCTAAGCATTCATATTCATTGTCATA
>JAAXYW010003605.1:0-11206 GCA_036851895.1 Orthonychiurus folsomi | reverse complement strand
ACAAAGTGCATTAAAATTATGAGTTGTCAACCAATACACGCATTTGACTATTTGATATGCTTTTAGTACAGTCTTGGTCGTAAGCAGTGTAGTGGACTTTCCCATGCAGTAAACCCTACTCTCCAGAACAGAACTTGTCAGGGGACAAAAGTTTCAGTCAAATTGAACGGGGGGAAACCAAAGTCAAAGCTGTGAGCTACTAAGACACTTCAACAGGAGAGAACTAACACAGAATCTTATTATGTCCTCCAGGCCCGAGCGGACTCATCGGGACTTCCCTTAAATCATCAAATTCCTGAACGAGTTATAGCTTTGCAAAGGCTTGAAAAAATATGGTGAAAATCACTTTGTTGTAATAGGGACTTGGGCTGGTTTCATGGTGGGTATTGCGTGGGTGTGGTGGATTTGTTTAGCTGAGACTCAACGGAGCGTTATAAATCAAAGCCCTTCAAAAAGACATAAACCCCCATTTGTCTCACTGCACTGCACTGCCTCAACTCATACAGTACATTTAGCTGGGTATTTTGGCGATGTATTAAAAAATTGCATGAGAATATTTTGTGACATATGAATTACAGTTCGATGCGATGTCAAACATTTTTTTGCCACACAGCAGCATTGGGTCAACACAGGAAGGAATGAGAACAATTTTCGACAAGTTTCCTGTGTCAGATACACAGAGAAACGTGCCCGTCAGTGTCAAGTTCCGCCATTGCCTTTTCCATGCTTTCCTTGGCAAAGGCATTTCGCTCTCATCCGGATTTGGGTTAATGTATCTGGATTTTGACTTGGTTTGCTTCCGGCTAAATCAGCGCTCGAAAAGGGCGAATTATGGGATATTTTCAAAGTAGCTTAAATAACTAAACCTTGATTCAATTGTAAAGTCAGACTTGGCGGAAATATTTGAACAAAATGAAACTTAAAATAACAAAATTCAGAAGCCGTGTATAATTTTAATTGATGTTCAATTAAAGCCACTTGGCCACAACTTGGTCACTAGTCAATTGTTTTGACTGAAACAATTTAATAAGTGGCTGTTTTCTTTTTAATAATGTAAGCATTTTGCAAACCGTAATAATTTTAAAGCTGATGTATTTGTGTGTTTAAACGTCAATCTCGAAGTGTTTCCCCCTCAATAATTTCATTGCTACAAAATTCAACTAACTTTGTTTATTTCAGTTTTTTAAATTCGAATACTGGCAAAATGTAAGGTCAAACAAGCCTCATTCAATAATCTACAACCGACCAAACCCACACAAAAAGTATAAGAAACACAAACTTTTAGCTTTCTTTCCTCGTCGGGAGCAAAAAACACGTAAAATGCTTTCAGAAGAAAAGGTTAGGGTCGGGTGATGAATATCCATCTCTTTCACAGAAAAGCTTGTGAAGAACCGACTTACTTACAGACCAAACTTGTAACGCTAGACTGGGCTCCAATGAACTTACAGGAAGCTAAATCACCCTTTGTTCGCTCAACTCTAACAGCGTGTCTTTGGAACTCTAGGCTCCTTTGTGCCCTAGCTCATTTGAATAGACCCCTTAATCCTTGTTAGTTAACATTTTCTAGCCTAGTTAATTGAAAGAGAAAGAATGCAGGGTCGGAGGTAAAAAACAGTTAAAAGACTAAAACGAACACTCTTCCCAATGGTTCAAAAAAGGACAACGCTGAATTAGTTCAACAAAAAAAGTGATAAAGATCTCAACACCCCACCCCCCACGCACACAGGAAAATATGGTTGAGCAAAATTCAGGCAATGAAGTTGTCCGGGTCTTGGAGACTGAAACGGAGGACGGATTGGATGAGCCAGTCCACTTTGAGTGTCTTGACGTGTTCCATATTATGCTTTTTACCCGGGCAGCTCTCTGGGCTGAACAGAATGACATGAGAGGCTAAAATCATTTTGTTTGAAGGATCCTTGGCATGAAAACGGGTTGGATTTTCCAGAGGATCCACTGTGTCCGGATTAGGATCACGATTTATCACCACTCCGTCCCCGATGGTAATCAATTTAGCCAAGTCCTTCTTCTTCATTTCGCCCTTCGAGCAATTCTTGTACAAGTAGAAATTCATTCCTTGGAAGAGTCCAGGATTCTATTCAGAACACAGAATTGTAATTTTCCAACCATTTCCCGTAAGTAAATTTAAAATTAATTCTTGTAGTTAGTTTTTAATTGAATTTACGCAAGACTAATTATTTTTGCCAAATTAAGGCCCTGGGCAAAATTCCTTATAGTATATTGGCATCCCGATGAGCTAGAATGTGCTCGGGACCCAATTCATTTTCCTCTGAACCGAAACAACACAAATGGGGCTTACAATGTTGCATAACTGCATGCAAATTCAATCTTAACTCAAGATCAAAGAAAACCGAATAACCCATTCCACATACCCCAAGTTCTCTGTTTGTCCGAGCTCGTTTTCGCACATCTCCAGTCCCTAAGTCGTCACGAGCGTCGTCATTCAGAGGGGACTGAATCTCATAACCATTTGGCTCCAAAAGTCGCTTCCCAAGCATAGAGTCCACAACCCCTGAAAGGAATAAAACATATAAGGGTTTAAGTAGCGTGCCGGCATGACGCAAAGAAAAACAAATTTCCTCCAACTCAAGTACTACGAAATGCGACACACATATTCATTTTCTTTTGGAACCAAATAAATATTAAGTGCTTTAACTAATGCATGTAATAAGCTCTTTCTCGTTCTGCTTCGGCTCATCCTACGAAGCCAAAAAACCTTTGGTTCCAAGTTTTTCGCTGTGCATAGTTTGGCAATAATTCACATTTTATAGCCACTAGAATTTTACACTATTTTGATTTCATTTCTGACAGAGATTACAAATCAACTAAACAATACATTTCTGGCCTTCCTCAAACAAAAACATAATCAACTATGCTACTTCACTAAACCCACGTGATTTCCCAGTGCTCGCAGATACTATGAACATTGTAAAGTAAACTTCTAAATCCGGAAATGTAAAATGTTTATCTGCATAATTAATACCATTGCCAAGTATCATAATCCGTCAAGTTGTCCGTGACGTCGTTTGCTAACATGCTCAGGAAAATTCCAGAAAGCTTTCTCCTTGAACCTCTCATCAACTCCCAGGGAGGGAATTTCCCACCAAGTAATGGACCTAATCTTCAAGAGAATTGGGTTCACGGGAAACAAAACCAAAGTCATTATGCATTTATAATCCCTTCCAGTCATTTATTCACGAGTGCTTTCACTCAAATCGCCTACAACAATGGGATAAGCTCCTCGCTTTGCCATGCTAATGTCATATTACATTGTGTGTCCTATCATCATTTCTCCATCCGTATTGCCGCCTACATATTTAATATTTAACTACACCTCTGCGCCTTGATTTAAATGCTTTTGGAATTTACATGGCAAAGGTTTAAATCGAGCATTAGTTCCACAAGCACAACCACAGTGCGTCTATTGCGGTTCAAAGTAATTCGCTGCCCGGAGTCAACAGCTATTACCACAACTAATCCTCGAATGTCACCAATTCCAACAAGAAATCTAGTAATCTAACGCATTCACCACATAATCTTATGCTTTTCAGCTTTCGTATGCTTCAACAACAATCGCCCATTACCACCTGATCTCATGCAACAGGGCGCTACGCCATCGGCATCATCATTGTTTAACTGTGAATCCAGCCAATCTGTTCAACGTTTAGTGCATGGCCCCTTGACAAAATCGAAAGCAATTCCAAATCATAATTTAAGTGTGATGCCATCTTGATCTTACCGCAAGTTCCAAAAGTTGTTAAACATAAATGCGTTCGTTGTTCCTACATGTATTTGTTGAATGCCACATTCTAGATCTTATCTCTTATGACAAAGCCCACGGCCCCCGCTCATCAAAACACTTCAGCTTTGAGTCGCCGATTAAAGGCCTTAAAAATAAATATCAAACATAGCACAAATGCACTTACACTTTGAGCTTAGAAGCCAGGCCCCACTCAATAACCCTGCCAGATAGTTCAACGTCAATGGCTGTGATTCCCCTGGCTGTACTTCGGTTGTGTCGAATATGACATGTGTTACATCTCCGCTGAAAGTTAATGACAAAAACACACATGTATAAATAACACTACTGGTTAATAGATAAAGACACAACCCACCCACGTCAACTATTGATTAAATCATTTTAGCTAAACATAATGCTATTAATTCTACTCCCAAATTCGCAACAATTTCGACCTTGTAAAGTTTGGACTTTTATCAAACCGTTGAAGCCTTGGGATTAGGCCTACACCTATCCACCTATCGCGCTGCACTTTGCATAGCGTAATAAAATTAAATGCAAAAATCCGCTGAATTGTATTTAAAATCCCTCATCCATGTGTCTACTCTCAGTGCAAAATCCGAGAACTGCACCGTGCATCCATTGCCAAAACAAATCAAAATTCGTTTAAGCCCTCATTGTGACTGCGAAGGGGAATAATGTTCGCGGGTGTGGAAACCACTGGAGTATTTGGAGAATGGAAAGAATTTACGATAAGTTTAGCAGGACCAGAATGACTTCGAACCAATTTCAACACATCTCCGAAATAATTTCTACAGAGACGAACCAATTAATAAATTGCTTGACTGGTCGGATACGAAGGCAGGGGACTACGACCTCATGATGAGAGCAATTCTGTCTCATGGACTCAGTCTGAAGGCTGTCGACAAGATGACAAACGAAGTAATAAATTGTTTAGTTACTTGCTTTTGCCCGATCACTTCAAACTCATGCTCCGCTTTTCCAACTCACTTCCAGTTAATCACGATTAACTACTTTAATGCCAGCCAAGAAATGGGTTAATCGGTGCAATGCTTTTACATGAATCTCAAAACAGAGTCCGTTGCCGCTTGACCATATTACGATAATGTAACCTGAATTTACCAATTTCTACAGGTGGCCGGCGTCACAACCATTGATTCGCGAAAACATTTGGATTTCTACAGCTTGACGATCCAATCCCCGCTCACTCTCAAAATCCTAACAATCATGAATAAATTGGATCGGGAAGGTCAAATAGAGAAAACGTTTGGGGTTGACTCAAACGCAGAGTTTTTCATGACTTCCGTGGAATCCAAATATCGTGGACAGAACCTCGCATCGGAGTTGTACAACCGTTCTTTGGCTTTACTCAAATCCAAGGGGATTCCTCTAGTGAAGAGCTCCTTCGCAAGTCCAATTACAAGGAAAATAGCCATCAAGTTGGGATTTGAAGAATTGGCTCGTATCTATCTCCTTGACGAGGATGACGATGAGGGAGAACCTCTTTTCCCGAATGCTGGCCCTGACCAATTTGCTGCTATTATGGCACTTCGGCTGTAGATCTACTAATTAGGGTGTACAAAACCATCGACTAATTTTATTTTTTACAAGAAATGTTGCACGTCAATTTTTTGCGAGTAATCTCGTAACAATTCGCTAAAAATTAAATTCACTTTTGTTCAGTATTGTATTTATCACGTGTGAATTCATTTAATTTCTAATCGCCAATTTTGAATTTGCGAACAAATATATAGAACCACAAAACGACCACAAAATGGCAAACCGCTATGATTACAAAATTTAGACCCAATTTCTGTTTTGCCTTTATCTTAAAGTGTGCGGAGGAGACCGCAATCCCAGTAGTAAGAATACCTTAGTACCACACTTTACAGAAGTAAGATTATCACGCTGCTAGTGCCGTATTTTACACATGCTTCATGAAAACATGCTCATCCTTGCTCTCAGCACATGAATTAAAACAGCCTTGTAGAATTTACTATCGATCAATTCCGTTGTGTCTCCGTCGTTACTGACAAGATACACAGTCTAATTTCTGACGCAAAATTTGCAGACGCCACAAAATCCTCCCTACCACTCCTCCAGAACTTAAAGTACACACAACATTGTGCACGGGCTGCAATTTTTTGGCCTTGTCATTGCATTGGCAACGCAACCGATGCTTACATTTTTTATTGCTTTCCGCTCACGAGTAGCCGAATCTCACATTTCGGTTTCACAGGAACGAAGAAAACACATTTTTCTGGAGTTGACTATCTTTCCATACCCATAATCCCCGGTCTCCCCTTTAGTCATATTCTCAGAGTATATTTAAACGGTTAAAAGATTCCGTCAGTGCAAAATCTGCAAAGCAAGAATTAACATGGTAGGTAGTCGATTATTGTCATCGGCTGGTCTTCAGTTGGCCAGCGTCGCTGGAGTTTGGAAGGATTTTACATTCAAAATGTTGACAACTGGAGACCAAGACATGGTTGCAAAACACGTGAGAGAACATTTCCTCAGATTTGAGACACTGAACGTACTTTTGGGATGGAGTGAAGAAAACGGGAAAGATCATGATGCAATGGTTGCTATTGCTCTCCGACACGGCCTCAGTTTTGGTGTCTTCAAGACGAATACACTGGCAGTAAGTACTATAAAAAAAATTAGCTCGTACCTCGCTTAATTACATCATAAAACTCCTGTATAATTCAGCTGGTCGGAATCAACCTCATTCTAAATGGCCAAGAATCAGGACTGGAGGAACTGACTCCCAAATCAGATATTGCCAAAAAAATCTTTCACTTTTTGGAGAAAACGGAAGAGGCACAAGAACTTGCATCCAAAAATAATTTTGACGCGAATAATTTTGCTGAGATGTTTATTACGTCTGTGGACAATAGATTTGGGGGGCAGGGGATTGCCACAGAGATGTATCGACGGACTTTAGTATTATTGAAGGAGACAGGCTTTAAAGCGGTGAAAAGTGGATTCACAAGTCCTAGTACTCGGGCAATTGGTGCAAAACTAGGATTCAGCGAAACCGCGCGGGTCTACCTCCGAGGGCATGTGGGTCAGAATGGAGAAAAGACATTTCCAAATGCAGATGAAGATCAATTTGTCCAGAAAGTCGGCTTAATGCTATGAGTAAAATCCTGCATCAATTCCAGACTGACTTGTTCTTGAACCACTGATATATGTTTACGGCAACAATGGACAACTTCGAGATTTTAAAATTATTTGCAAGCAATATTAGGCGACTAAATAAATAAGTCTGAAAAAGACAAATTGATTGAAATTCATTCCTAACGTTTAATTAAATTAGGCTGGCATCGAGCCGTATATTTACCGTTCTCAAAACGCATCATGTATCACCATAACTTGTTTTACCCGACTGGCATGTTTTATTTTAGCCACCCAAAACATGGGGCTAAATATTGAAGTTGGATTAAAAAAAGACCTTTTAAAATGCTTATGGCTTATAATTAATGGACGCTCTAAAATGTAACCCAATCGACCTGATTGAAAAGTCCATTTATTTGCATCTTCACAATGGCTCAAACTATCTAAAATTGAATTCTAAATTAATTCAAAATGTAAGAGAATGCCGCCCCTACAATAAGCGAATTCAGAGATTCTAATCCAGCCTTAAATCCAGCTCCACCGTACTTTGGCCCCACACAGCGTGCTGAGACAGGATCACACACCATATAATTCTCACAAGTAAAGTACTGTTCCGTGGCTGGTGTTCCAGGGCGAATGCAGGTTTCATTAAATTGGATATAACAGCCTTTGGTAGGAACCTCAGAATACACGGTTACGAAAGCATGGGTCATACACTCACAGATTGAATCCCTGCATTCCATTAGACCTCCAGTGAAACAAGTGCCGCGCTCCAACTGTTCATCCCTTCTGTTGGTGCCGTTCTTGTGATTCCTATGATACAATGGGCCCTGGTAATTTTCCTCCAAACTGAAATTCCCATACTGGAGAGTAAATAAGGGGCGAGTCAGATCCCCGGTATCCCCAATTCCTTGTGCATAGTCGTTCCAAAATACTCGAACTATTTCATCATACAATTCCTGGTTACAGGGCTGGCCCAAAGGAGCAAAAAGATAATCTTCAAGTGCATGTCGTATACACTTGCTCCCTAATTCATATGGAAGAGCGCCACCCCCACTCTTCAAATCCTCAACAATATTGAGTGGAAAATAGGACTCATTGGCTTCCATGTCGGAACAATAATCGCCATTGCATTGTTGGGGAATTAAAATTACCGGAATGAAAAACATTAAGACGAGGTGCTTTGCTACATTGGACATTATTGCATTCTGCTTCACATCCCGATGCTGCTGGAACACACCGAATAGATTGACTTCAGAGCGTGAAATATTTACCACTAGTGGTGTAACCAATACATTCTACAAAATCAAAAATACTTGTCAGTAAAGAGTCGAGTGAAGAGTGAATCCGAGGTGCCATACTTTCCTTAAAGACAGCAACAAAAGGACGTTAAAGCCTCCCCTGTTTAATATTTTCATTTTTAGTAACCAAGCGAACTCGAAATTTCTGTTTTCCTACAACACGGCCATACGCTTGACATAATTCTCAAACCAGCATACAATTTAAAAACGCATTCGAGATGACGGCATAAAACATGACCATTGACCACGACCTTGAAGCCTGAACACTATTTTTCACATGTTGTCAATCAATTATGCAACATGCTGCACTCCAGAGATAAGGCATACCAGTGGAAATTAATGGCTTGTCACGTTATAACAGTTAGCGAGTACAAATAAGGGCGGTGATTTTGCATTTAAGCTGCATTATTTTTAAAGATCCTACAAAACAAATTAAGAAAAGAAGTAGCAACATGGCAGAGCACATAATCGGAGACTGGAAAAACTACACTTTTCACATGGCGACTATGGCAGACCATGAAAGAATTGCAAAACACATTTGTGAAAATTATTTGCTAGGCGAACCCATGCAAGTAGCTCTGGGTCTGCCTTGGTGTGACATAAATGCTGCAGAGCATACACAACTAGTTGGACTGTGCCTTTCCCATGGAATCAGCTATTACGTGGCAAAGAAAGGAAGCAATGAGGTAAGTGTGACCTCTAACATTACATCTTCGTCAATAAATTCCAACAATAGTTTGTGATATAGATTGTAGCAGTCAATCTATTAATGGACAGCACAAAGGAAGGTTTTGGATTCGTGGGCCTACCACCATCACAGTCCCCAAGATTATCAAAAATTGAGCGCTTCATACACAAATTTCACGTCGCTACTTTGGATAAACATCACAGCCAAGCGAAATATAATCGCTATGTGGACATTTTCATTACATCAGTTGATGCCAAATTCAGGGGTCAGGGAATTGCGGATGAAATGTACCGAAGAATGATGATTTATCTAAAAGCAATTGGAGTGCAAGCTGTACAAAGCGCATTCACCAGTTTTGGTACGCGAGCCATTTGCCATAAATTAAACTTCTTGGAGTTGGGAAGAGAATATTTTACAGACGCCGTAGATGACTATGGGAATAAAGTATTTTTGAATGCCAAAGAAGGTGAATTTGTTGCGGAAATGATAAAAACGACGTGAAAATAAAAATAAAATGCGAATCCAACAAAGTGGTTTTCTTTAAGGACATTAAGGAGTTCACTTTGTGTGAAATTGCTTAACAGAGAACACGCATTTAGGCAAGGTTATATAAAGTTCTCTCGAAAAAAAAACTCGAACTCGACTATGGGGAACTAGAAAAACTTCAATTATAAAAAAATTAACAGGGAGGTGATTAGTAAAATATGGGCCATCCATTTGCCATGCAAGATGGGAAACTCTGCTTACAAACTTAGCTTATAAATACACAAATTGACAACTTACCTCAACTCAGTTGCGATCTGTGGTCCAAATTCGGTTTTGAATAAGTCCAATTCGTCAGCTTTTACCGAATAAGTAAAGTAAATCAAAAATTTTTCCTCGTTAAATAAAATCCCCGGGTCGATTACTTCGCAGCGCCGTGTAACTGGTCCACTAAAGTTTTCAATAAGAAGTTTCACTTCTTCGGACTTTGAAACATCCCTAAATTTGTCAGAGTATTTGTTAAAAATTAATAATATGCAAAGAAATACAAAATATATACTATAAAGCAATATCTTACCCAGGAATTTGCCCAGACTTGTTTCGCGCATTCTTATCCGCACCGTAGCTAAGAATAAGGTTTATAATTGAGTTTACTCCTAATCTGGACGCTTCGTGAAGTGGAGTTTCATTGGCCATTCCTGGAGCAGAAATTTGACTTCCGGCTTCACAAAGCATTGTCACCACTTGTAAAACATTGTCACTCTTGCCATTTACTGCTTCATGCTGTCAGAATTTAAATTACAAGTTCAATACCCTACTGTTTGAGAATTTACTTTAAATTAAACTCACCAAAGGAGTCCAACCAGCGAAGTCTCTTGCATTAACATTTGCTCCAGCATCAATTAGTGATTTAATACGATCAATCTTCCCAATCCTGGCCGCAACGTGCAATGCTGTCTCTCCTTTTGCATTTCGTTTTTCAAGTGAAGCTGGAGAAGAGCATGAACCAAAGCTAGAGGTCACAGACGAGGCACTGGACTTGATAGACCCTTCGCTTGACAATTTCGTGCGTCGATTTCGCACCAAAGGAGTCACAGGAGTTGTTGGAGTTGTCACTTCTGCAGTCGCAGCAGTTCCACTCTTCATCACTCCTCGCGTTTCACTATGGTTTCCATTCCTAGCTGACTTACTCCGAGTAGCTACCAAAATCCGCTTCTTCGGCAAACCCGTGGGCGGTGGAGTGTAAGGTGTCAATGTTGGTGCCGGTTTTTCCCCTCGTTGTGGAGAAGGTGTGCAGTTCTTGATTGAAATTCCAGATTGCTGCGTTAACACTGGAGGCGACGATCCAAGATTCACAGCTGGCACTTCGGTACCAAGTGCCTCTCGATCCGCTTTCGAAGCATTTCTGGGCTTCCCGATTTTGACTTCATTTTTCAAGGCCGCTTCGGAGGATTTGACCACCTTACTTTTGTTCCGATTGGACCTTCGGCTTGATAGATCAGCAACTGGAGGCTTAAGGACGAGACTTTTATGAGCTGACAATTTCTCGGGTCGACTTGCTTTCGGCTCAGTAACAATATTAATTTCAGCGTTATCTGCCTCGTCATCTATTGGTTTCGGACTGTTTTGGGAAAATATATCTGACACGCTTCTCATGTCATCGTCATCATTGTTGTATTTGCCAGGGTTGTCATCTACGGTAGTGCCAAAATCCATTCTGTTCTCTTCCATTTTGGGCCTCTGTTTCTCGGTTGTATTATTGTAAAGTCCACACTTGAATTCTAACAATTTCTCAAGGATTTGACTGGAAAGCAAATCCGGAATGGCATCCTTCCG
>JAAXYW010003604.1:0-11209 GCA_036851895.1 Orthonychiurus folsomi | reverse complement strand
TATCATATAAAAAAAGGTGCAGTCGAGGACGTTCTGCGAAAAGTCTGTTATTTGCTTAATAAATAAACTAAACTAAATACACATGACATAAAAATTTCGTTTTGTTTTCTCCTTTCATATTTTTAAATTGCCAGTTAGCTCAATGGGTATGTCCATGTCCCCCATTTACTTAAAATTGATTGCACATATGGGTTGAGAATCTTTTAACTACCAAGAACTAATATTAAAAATAGAATTATCTTGCTTTGTCTAGCATTCCAAATTAATTAAGATTTTACTTACTTTTATTTTAGTGCCACGAGTGATATGCTGACCAATGTGTTCTCGATTAAGTACTTAGCTGTTTATTTTTAATTAGTGTTCTATATCATTGAGCGTAAATGAATCAGGCAATGTAACCATTGGATATCGTCGGAAAATAAAATGCAAATATAAAAACATAAGAACTGTAAAGTGGTAATTTGCGATCATTGTCCTTCAAACGCAGCTTTTGTGCTCTCATTTACAAGTCTCGTTTTGCACTGTAATTAATTAAATAAAATATGGATGAGTCAATGCAATTAGTAATTAATAGACTCAGGTAATTAGTAGTAGAAGAGAATTGTGTATTAGCATGCCACATGATATAGCAGCCTTAGCTGAAACATGGCACACAATTTGGAAATAAGAAGCTGCGTTTTATACCAATCCACATCATTAATTCTAGGCGCCGGTCACAAACCTTAGCAATAGAGTTTTTACTAGCATTTATTATACTACACAATTATTTTGTTATTAACATATTAGCATCCAGCATTAGCTAGATCGTTCTTTAAAAAAATTAAAAACTGTCATTTTAAACACAGAAGGGAACCACAGCAAGTGAGATAGTCCATTCCATCTAAAATAGAATTAGTTTTAAAATATTTGCAGACGACCTATTTTACATAATGTAACCAATTATTTTAGCATATAACGCTGTAGCCATTTATTAATAAGCGATGTGAAGCAGAGGTCCTTGCAGCGGCTGCCTTACAACACATGTTAACCTCGAACAACGTACTCTCCACTCTTTGAAATCCCCCCCTCTCCACCTTGATTATTCTTGCCCTCGCCGCCTTCATTAAGTCCAAACCTTAACACCTCCGGGCAAGTGCGTTCAAGAGGACTTACGCATTGCAGAGCAAATTTTTTTGGATACAAAATTTTGTTCAGCAAATTGTTTGCTAAGCATTTCCTAAGTTACGCGCCCCCTGGCCTATTCCTTAGCTGCTTATTAGGAAATACAAAGTTTTTAAACTCGCAACATT
Organism: Orthonychiurus folsomi; assembly: GCA_036851895.1. NCBI lineage: Eukaryota > Metazoa > Arthropoda > Collembola > Poduromorpha > Onychiuridae > Orthonychiurus > Orthonychiurus folsomi. The sequence continues at coordinate 9,920 of JAAXYW010003604.1, read as the reverse complement.
TTTACTCGCTAGAGTATTTGCTATATGTATTTGCTGCACTATAGACCTATATCTATTCTAACACCCTATAGCAAAATCTTCGACAAGATCTGCAAAACAAGATTAAATGTAGATATAGTTAATAGTGGTGCTCTTATAGATGAACATCATGGTTTCAGGACACATAGGTCTTGCTTCACCGCACTAACTTTCTTCTTACATGACAAAGCTGAAGCGCTAGACAACAATGTATACGTGCTGGCAGTATTCATTAATTTAAAAAAGCATTTGATTATGTAATCTATATACGTTTACTAACTGCACTTCGTGACGTATTCAAAGTCAACACCTATTTGCTACGAACATTTAGTAGCAATTTTTGTGATCCCACATTTTAAATAAAACTTAGATAATTTGAGTCAAGATCTTTTAAGATAAATACAGTAGGGGTGTTCCACGGGGATCAGTTTTGGTGCCGAATTTCTTTATCCTTTTTTTAACCAGATATCAACGGCAATATAAGATACGTTGCTTAAACTCGATCATTGGTGTGTCACGAACTGGCTAATTATGAACTATTCAAAAACAAATTGTATACTTTTTCACAGACGCAAAATTCTAATCTCTTTTCCTGATATTACTATTAATACGGAAACTATTAAAACTGTTGAAGATTTTAAATACCAGGGGGTGGTTTTTGATAACAAATTAACGTATAAAAGTCATTGTAAAACTGTAGAGTACAAAATCAATACAGCTATCGGTGGGATCAGCAAAATTAAAAGGCAAATTAACGCTAGAGTTTTTAGTCTTTTAATCAAGACTATATAGTCGCAGTTATTGATTACGCGCTTCCAACCTGGGGCTGGAGTTGCACACATGAACTACAAGATCTGCAAAAGTTTCCAGGCTTCTGCTTATTTTTCATCACCCAAAAACTGCAGCGCTTTATTGTAAAGCAAATTGGACCCAAGAGCAAAACAAAGGCAATAAACTCAGTCAGTGCAGGACTCTGGTCAGATCTAATAATTTGTACGACCTCTATAAGAGGAATGCACTATTCACTTTTACCAAACGATTAAAACAACTCTTACTTAACGTGTATAAAGCACTTATGTACAACATTGACGTGATAGCATTGAGGGATTTTTTCTCAAAAACTATGAATAGATATTACCATGTTGTTACCAGAAGCTGTACACATAACGGTATAAAAGTCATTCCTAACAAGAGAACAGTACTGGCAAGCGCTATGAAATAAAGTTCTATTAGAGAGTGAAATAATTTTCCTAACAGTTTAAGGAATGTAAAATCATGTTTATCAAATTGTAAGTTAAAATTACAAGATCATATTGACAAAGTTAGAAATAACCTTAGTCTTTGTAAACACACTGTATAAACGAAAATTAGATTAAATATATTGTTATCTATTTGTTAAAGATTGTTAAGTCGAAACTAAAGACAATCTCTAATAATTTAATCTGACTTGTTTGTATTGTCGAGAGGAATATACTTTGGTGACGTTAATAAATCACTCCACAATCCACAATCGCTAAATTTAAAAAAAATTAGACAAACAACATCCCGTCTCTCACGTATAGTTAGCAAATCCCTTCTTTAAACGTACTAATCTTACGTGTGGGCTGCAACGGCTCCGGAATGACTTAACGGATTTGGACAAATGTAGTGTCGTTAGAACCGTTGTAAATTCGGCAAGTGCTGGCGACCACTAACTAAGCCCAAGTTGGTTGAATTCAAAAATATTAATCAAAAATCCGGGCTTTAATCAGACTTAATTCAAGAGAAAATTCAAAAATCAATATATCGATTTTCCATGTTTACAAAAAACTACACGTCACCAAGTCTATGCAAATGCAATGTAGTATGCTATGTGGGTACAGTGCGATGCTGTGCGTGTTGTGTTGTGCATTGCTATAGTATGCTATACGTGCAAGGAGTGATTAGCAGGGGGGAGGGCGGGGATACAGGCAAAACACACAACATTGGTTGCCGACCCCCATTCCACTCCTTCCGCTCCTTTTTTTGGTTTTAAATTTCAAATCGGTGCATTCGGTAAGAGTTTGAGGGAAATGTTGAGTTCTATTGCGTTTATTTTAATTCATTGTTAGTAGGTGCCGTGCTGTGGTAATTCGATGAAAGGGAATTGGCTGAGTTGGTGACGGTAATAGGGCATTTTCAAGTTGGAAGTGGTGTAATAGAGGTTGTGCTCAATTCATTTTGGCTTAACTTTATGCGAGTGGTGTTGTTTTATGTACCTAATGCAAAAATGGCCAGCGGAGCTGGCATTTTGCGCTGGTTGTATTTAACCAGCAGTGAGTTTACATATTTAGCATCATGGTATGGTATGGATTGTGGAGATGTGCATCGAGGATGGGACGGAACCATCGGATCCGATGAGTGGAGATTGGAGGAGACGGTGAGTGTAAAAGTTGGAAGGAAGTTTGAACGAACGGAGGAGGCGAGGGAGTCTTCTTTTGTTCTGCGGGGCTCTTGTTGTGTTTTTGTACTGAAGAAAGAAGGAGCCGTGCCACTGCCGTGTCGTGTGTTTGTGTCGCCGTGGGAGTTTACTTGGATTTGGATTTTGTGGGGATTGTCTCAAAGGTCAAGAGCGGATCAACCGTCATCTGTCTGTTTATCGGAGTGTGTGTCATTGGGTTTGATATGATACAGATATATATTTAATTAGGCCTAGTTAAATAAAGCTTTATTGGTTTGTTTGCATTTGGGTTGTATGTGTGTGCGAGTGTGTTTATTGGATCTACGTGTGGAACAGTCAGGTCAGCGGGTTAGGTCATCGAGAGCAGTGACTAAGAGTGAAGTAGGTTTCTGGGGTCACTGATTTGACCGCTCTTGGAGGGTCGTTTAGGGCCGGTGACTGAGCGTTGCTAGGCAAGGGCGACCGGTAGTCAGGTCCTGGGGTTCCCTCATCCATCCCATCCATTAGTCAGGAAACAGTTTACATATTTAGCATCATGTTGCAACTAAACTTTTCCTTACAGTAGAGTTTCTTTAGTATATGTTGGGGTAAAAAAAATACTAGAAAACGAGAAATCTAATCTTGCAGAATAGACAACTTTATCAATAATTAGACGGCTCAAACTATATTACAGTAGTCACTGGTTGACTGTACGCAAGCATTTAGCAATATCACAACGGTGTCCGCATTAAACAAGCGTTTTAATGTATACAATCTACTTAAGGCCACGGTAAGCCTAGAGACAACATAATGAGGATGCTTAAAAAGATTACAAATTGCATCAAAATTGACCCAAATATTTGAACTCCTTCAACAGTTTAATTTAACTACTGCCAATCACTAGTCTATTAGAATAGGAAAACATTGAGTCTTGAGGGTTGAGTAAAAAACCATAGCCTTAGTCTTATCTACATTCACACTTAATCCATTTGACATAAAGCAGCCATTGAGCTTAGCAACCTGCTCAATTATTAAGACAATCCCTACATCAACATCAGTTCAACATCAACATCATTAACTGGAAAATAAGGCCATCAGCATACAATAAAAAATTATAACCGTTCATGTAAAAAATATATATTAAAAACAGTAAAGGACCAATAGCATAGCCGTGTAGAACTCCGGCAATAAGCTTATAGCAAGACGACCTAAATTTCCCACTCTTAATATATTATACACTCTGCCTTGGACGTAGTCGTAATTACGACTTTATAGTAGACGAACCATGTACGGCTCTACCGTAAAATTCTCAATAAGTTTTAAAATTAAGAATTCATGCCTAACTGAGTCCAACGCTTTCCTTTAATTTATAAAAATTGCTAGCATTTTTACATTCATTCCACCAATTCCATCATCATCAGTTCACAACCCAGTGAGACTTTGCAACATTTTACGAGGTGCCAATAACTACAACCCAACTGTTTGGATATGTAATTATGTTAACAAGTTCATTCACTTATATGTCTAATTCCTGTGCGTAGGAATTTTCCATGAAACCGGTTTTTTCTGGTTCGGTCAATTCCCTTTTTGTTCCAGTCAAAACTGGTTTTTACTAGTTTCATTTGTGTTCATGGGTATCCTTTATGAGTATAAAAGGACAACGTTTTGTGTGTAGTTAGTTGAGTTTAGTGTTTTGAAGAGTGAAGTTTTCTACAACTAATATTTTGTAAACAATGACTAATAATTTTTGAATTAAAAGAAGCCAAAGTATTTATTTGTTTTATGCTTGTGTTTCCCAGTTCATTAGCATAATTCTTAGTCCTTTTTCTTTATCTCGCAACCGAAGGCTAAGAAATCATTCACCTATCGCGCTCACTCACTCAGTCATCCTCTTCTTAAAAGTGCGATTTGCATAGTTTTCATTCTCATCACTCATCATCACTCACTTGACTCATCTCGACTCACCATCCCACATACGTACAAAACACCAACTCTAAATCGTATATAGTAATCCGCAAAAGCTCTAAAAAAGTGAAGGCGTTGATGAACTTCAAAACTCACGATACGTTCTGCAAATATTCATAAAAAGTCGGCTAATGTGGAAAGATAAATTTGGAGCGCGGATGGTAAAACGGTACCATCAAAAATTGCTTTTAAATTTGCAACTTTGCACTATTTTTTAAAATTTGCAAAGTGGCAAAAATATGCAAACTGGAAAGCGCTGGTGGAACGGGGTTTTGGTCCGGCTCACTCGTGGTTCTGTTTGTTTTCTTTGACAAACTGCTGGACTCGGGTAGCATCAGCCCCGTCGCATGTGACTGGGGCTGAGTTTTGGCCAGATGTGTTGTATAGACGTGCGGCATGGCAATGGCTACCCAAGCATTTTTGGGCATTCCACAAATTACAAACCCGTATATATTTCCAGTCGCTAGATGGAAGGGTGAAGCTTTCTTTTACGTTTTTTTCTTACCCTATCCAATATTACACAACCTGGTGCTGTACGTGAACGCCTGTACTTGGTATTATTTTGTCATGTTATTCTTAAAACTTGGTGCTCCGTGGGCTAATGGTAGGATGGTAATGGTAATGGTGGGAGTTTGTAAGAAAAAATAAATTCAATTCAATTGATGCCCAGGTTAATGCACCAAACGGACTAATGCGGATGCACCCAATTAACGTGAATAAACCGTTTCTGACAACCTCGTGACGGTACTACTAAGTCTGGTGCATAAGGTTTTTACAAAATTGTTTTTTATGAGCAGTTGAATGGGCCACAGACTTTTCTCGGCATAAATTCCATTTAAATTGGCGCCTCTATTATTGGCACTGATTTAACCTACATGTGCGAGGGAAGTTTCTGAATATCTCTGTCAGAGGAATTTGGCGTACCGGTCTTTAGATTCGAAGGAATTAAGTAAAATCGAAGACCTGTACTCGCTACCATACACTACATTCTGACGTCGGATTCGTCTAAAAATGGTAGTGTGTATCCAACGTTATGCACATGCATATGAAAAAATAATGTGTGATTAAGGAAACATCAAACTTCTAATTCTATGTGTCATACCAAGAGGAAAGCTACATTTATTGGTTCAACTGCCACTAAAAGTGTGGTTGCCCATTTGATGTATTATACGCTTAAATACAACTTTAGTTAATAAATATTCGGGCAAAAACATTGAATACTTCATCATACATTCCAGACTGCATTCATAGCTTATATTTAACATAAATCTGGTAACATCTCTCAACTAACATTTTGCGCAAATTGAAATATTTCAGTTTTACACCGACAAGTATCAACATCCAACTTCCCTGGTTTTTTGGAACAATTATTCCCACAATAATCTCGATTAAGAAAATAACGGTGCTAATTCCCAGCCCATAAAGGACCATGTATGACAATGCCTCGGATCCATAAAATTGTTCGTTAAGTTCAGCTGAGTCTTTTGTGGAGTTCTGAGTAAGATTTTTAATGAATGATTTCACACCTTTCCAAAACAAGTCGTGCTGTACACCCATCCAGAGTTTATTAAATCCAAAAACTATTAAATCTGTAAATGCGCCGGCCAAAACAGCAGAGTTGGGTTGATAAAATTCCCATCCTTCTCTGCCCACAAACAGTTTTTCCTTTCCGATGTGACAAATAATTGTTGGTAAATTTCGCCCATCCACTATTTTGCTAAATTGATCAGTCCAAGTCCTAGCAAACGTTTCGAGGCTAATTTTTGTTGAAGTGGTAAATCTGTTCGTGCTAGTCCGGAACACATAATTGTAGAAAGCAGCCAAGTCACTCGAACTCCATACTTCTGGTTGATCCCATGTTATGTTCAACCTATACTGGTTGATTCGGTTATAATCATTAGTAACCATCGTAAAACCTTTCAAACGGGATGTAGTTTGGAAAACAGGCATGTATCCTTTCACTTTAAGATCATGAAACGATTCTACCCTGACTATGTCTTCCCCCACTACTAAATTACTTTGATATTCTGCATTGTAGCTAATACTAATCAATACAGCCGCAATTATCCACACTTGTATTAGCGACTTCATTCTTTTAAAATTCCCTGCCTGACCAATGATTGGAACAATCAAACCGAGAATAATTTGACCACCCTTTTGAATCAGGACTTGACAACAATTTGATGGTGAACAGCTACCAACGCTCAAATAGCACATGCTGTAACTAATAGTTAAAAGAGCAACTGTTGTTAGCAAAAACAACCAAGAGATCATATCAAGTGGTTTGGTCCAAACAAAGAACCCGTTTTCATATTTTAATGCAGTTGTATTTTTGCAATACATGAAGTGCAAGTACTCCAAGTCTGTTTGAATTATAAGGTGACTCGCGTTGGTAGCACGGCTAAAAATGTACCCAGCAAGTAACAAGCGGAAATGACGCTTTGGATGTTGTTTAACCGTAGATCTCTTGTGTTTGCTAGGTATCAAAGCCGGCTGAAAAATTTAAATAAGAGCTGAGCTCAATTGTGAGTTTTACTAACCCAGCTGTATCTTTGGATTGCAAGGTCAAAGCCTGTCCCACACTTAGATTGACCCACCAGTTTTGATTAAAATCCTTGGGTGGACTATAGTTTTTGATAAATACAATCACTGATGCCCCGTTGTACTCTTTTTTTAGTTTTATTAATGTTTGCCTAAATTTTTTCATTGTGAATGGATAAAGAAGGCCCCTTTGGAGTTTTTGCCAACAAAAACCCGCTCCGTTTTTGCAATGCATTTGCAAGAAGTCAATTCGCCCAATTACAGCGCCCGGGCTACTTGGATTGCAGGTAATTACTAGCACACTCCGATAGAGCTTGTTGCTGTTCAAAATTAATCCACTCTGGTGATTAATATTTTCTGTCAACTTCATGGGATGTACGAGAATGAGCACATCAGTCACGGCTTCAGTTTTCAAATAGTTTATTGACCGTATTGACTGGAAATCGCTTGGCTTCACTTTGCGTGCTGGAAGCCGATGATTGAGGTTGAAGACATACAAGCGACAATTGTCTCTGATGGACCCCCAATCTGAGCTGTTGATGAATTGGGTGTAGCTCAAAATATTGTGAGGTGAATGCAATAGTGTCAAAGTGGAGAGCACAGCGTTGTCCAAGTGTTCATTTGAAAATGAGTGGACTAGTATTTTACAGTTTTGAAAGGGCGTTAATACTGTCCTTAAGTCCAATACGCTTGCATTTGTGCCCATACACATGAGCCAGTAAATATTAACGGCGGTGATTGGATTCCTCATATTTTTGGTTTTTGTTACTTTATTAATGCAAAATAACTTCACTTTAGTGTACAGAGCAGAGTACAGCACATACACGCAGCGCAGTCCTGGCCGGGTTTCTTGAAACAAAATGTGATTCCTCATTTTTTTTTGGTTTTTGTTACTTTATTAATGCAAAATAACTTCACTTTAGTGTACAGAGCAGAGTACAGCACATACACGCAGCGCAGTCCTGGCCGGGTTTCTTGAAATAAAATGACAATGCATTTTGCCTTTTTCTTATTCCTGGCCTACAGTTTTCCAATTCTCACTACCTAACCTGGGGAATTGCTTGAACACGGTATACGATTTGCTTTAGTGGGGTAGCGTCGATTTGCCAATATTGATTTGCAACCTATGATGCATCATAACACTGTAAACATTTACAGTGAATAAGTTCAAGACACGACACAATAGAGGATTATGGCAACTCTGACTTATCGTGTTTATAAGAGCGATAAGTTATAAGTTGTCCAATTTTTGGCTTATAAACTGCGTTTTATAATTAGATTTTATAAACGTGAGTTATAAAAGTTTAATTGGCCTTCTGTGCTCAGCAATTTTTGGTGAATTGGCGGGCTCGTGTGGTTTGATTAGCAATTTTGGGGTGTTTTAGGTGTATCGGCGGGTTCGGGGTGTCCTAGGCATTTTCGCGGGTTTGTCGGCGGGCCAATTTTGGTCAATTGTCGAGCTTATGACAATTGGGCGAGTTTTAGACACTTTGGCAAAGTCTCCGGTGGGTTTATAACGATCTGGCGGATTTTTGACATTTTGGCAGGGTTTTTGGCGAATCGGCGGGTTACGAGTGTTTTCGCCATTTTGGCTTGGCTTATAAACTGGGTTTTATAATTAGATTTTATAAACGTGAGTTATAAAAGTTTAATTGGCCTTCTGTGCTCAGCAATTTTTGGTGAATTGGCGGGCTCGTGTGGTTTGACTAGCAATTTTGGCGTGTTTTGGGTGTATCGGCGGGTTCGGGGTGTCCTAGGCATTTTCGCGGGTTTGTCGGTGGGCCAATTTTGGTCAATTGTCGAGCTTATGACAATTCGGCGAGTTTTAGACATTTTGGCAAAGTCTCCGGTGGGTTTATAACGATCTGGCGGATTTTTGACATTTTGGCAGGGTTTTTGGCGAATCGGCGGGTTACGAGTGTTTTCGCCATTTTGGCTGGATTTGGTTAGGTTGGCGGTTTTTTTTCCAATTGACGAGTTTAAGACAATATGGAGGGCTTTCGACATTTTGGCGAGGGTTTTGGCGGCTTTTGGTGAATCAGTGGTTTAGGGGTGCTTTAGCCATTTTGGCCGGGTTTGGTTAGGTTGGCGAGTTGCTAAGGGGGTTCTAGAAAATTTGACGCTTTTCTAACAATTCAACTGGTTTTGCGCATTTCGGCGGTTTTCGGCAATTTGGCGGGTTTTGAAAATTTTCTATAGCTCCAACATACGTTACAGGGCAGTGCGCGTGCGAAGGTTAGGTACATAGCTACGAGAATAGTAATTTTTTGTCATTTTAATTTAAATTGTGCGCACCAAGTTAAATTTAAGAAACGTGAAAAATAAATTTAAAACAGAAATCATGTCATTTTCAGAGCATAATAGAGATATAGAAGCAAAAGCCGGGCGTTTTGCCTAAATCCCCTAATGATCAAAGCATTTTCTGCCAACCAGCTGTTTGTATTATAAGACACAACTCAAATATTTGATTGCGCTTAAAGCTAAACCGAAACAAACATGAACTTGACTTGAAATTCCTTTTAGGTAGAGTTTGACTATTGTTTGCCTCTCCGCCATTATTACTGAGCACATATGCTTTAGCATATGGCTCAGGTATTGCGATTGCAAATTCTGTCCAGCTGTATATCTGTCTCCGCAGCACGGGAGCATGAGTAAATTGAAATTGTAGATTGTGAAGAGGAAGGAGGGTGGGAAACAAGGAACTGGGAAGGTTGAAAAAAAGAAGTCCGAGAAAGATCAAATTGGATTATACAAGCTTTGTTTATTTATAAGTTGACACAATCACTAGTCGAAATTAAACTGGGGATATATCTTGTATTTGCGTGGCCCCATGCACAAAGTTTGGGACCTTCTATGGATTCCTCTCATTTTCTATTTGTAGTTGTTTGCTAAATTAAACAGAACTACACCACAGGTTTAGCATTGGCAGTTGTCAGTAAATACAAAACAATTGTTTAGTGTGATTTATTCATTTCATCCAATTATTTCGTAGTGTTGT
>JAAXYW010003603.1:0-11212 GCA_036851895.1 Orthonychiurus folsomi | reverse complement strand
CGGACCTAATGTTTTAGGCATAAATTAGACAAACACATTTTTGAACATTGAGCATTAACCCTAACCGTCTGCTGTGCACTCTAATCTAAATGCGCCCATTTTCATATATTATTATAATTCAGATCGCAGGTTTTCAAATGGACAGGGTTTACTCAAAGAGGGAAGAAACTATCTAAAAATTATTACCTGGCGGAAAATTCTTGGGACGGAGTTGTCTGTATAATCCAAACGCCACAAGAAACACTAAAAAAACTAGTAATTCGATAAGCATTTTCCAAATAGTAATATTAAACACTTAATGACGAAAGCTGGACTGAACCTTATACCAAGAAGGCGGTGAATAAAATGACCAAATTTATAAATACACCGACCAATACACCTGCACCCCGTGATTATGTAACTATGCGTGTGCCTGATTGCTTTGCTTGCGACGCGTATTCGCTAGATAAAATAAGTTGTTTATTCATCTGCATTACATTGCAACGCAACAACGGCTCCGTTAAAATGGTTAAGTTCTAGCCTAATACAAGGGCACAAAGGTGAGATTTTGTTACCACTGAAATAAACTTGCAACCAGCCGGACTGCTATAAGAAGATTCAGTGTTTGTAGCCTTACCATCGAAATTAAATGTCGTCAATCAGGTTTCTTTGTTCCAAGCGAAACATTTGGAATCTATAAGTAACAGTAAATCCTCCAGTTTTCCTGTTGTTCTTTTCCATAAAATGCTTGAATTGTGGCCAAGTTCACGTTGTTGACAACTTTACTTCTCCACTGTACAACATAATCATTATTTTCATGGGCTAAAAATCTTCCGTGAACTCTTCCAAGCTATATAGTATAGTAGTATTTTTGGCAACAAACAAAAGATACACAAAGAATTCAAAGTCTCAAAAATTTCAAAGTTGTCTGACTCTCCTTCGACTTTATTCTCTGATCGTATATTACACATTTTGATTTTTATGACTTGTAAACTTTAACTTTTTACAATTGCTTAGTATGTCTCTTCAACTACTGAATTCTTCCAACATTGCGCCAAGCGCCAAATACATTCCAGAGGACTAGATTACCCGTGCATGTCAAAAACACTTTTGAGTGCCAATTCGGGTTTATCATATCCCAATTCTGCTGGTGTACTGATTCCGAGTTCCGTTAGTGTTGGTTGGATTTCCTGAAAACATTGCAGAAATGTAACACGTTGGTGAACACCAATGTTTAGATTTCTAGAAGTGCGGTTCTTGCAAAATTAAGACTGATTTAATTTTAAAATTACCTGCAAGACGTAAGGCCAGATATCCTTATTTGTTTCCGCTCGCATTTGAATGGCCTCCAGCATTCGGACAGTTAGTGCATAATCATTTACTCGGCGACAAGCACGCAGGGCTGCGTTTATGATTTTAGGTTCAGGAACCAAGTCCATTCCGACCAAATCGTTCACAGCCTGCAGATTTTATTACAATTCATTATGCAATTGCAATTAACAATGCAAAAACTAATGTGCAGTCAGTGCAAATATTACAATAAACATGTACCTAACCCAAATGAATACAAAATGAATTGAGTTTGCAAATAGCCTACCTTTCTAATTTCCCATCCATCGATATCAGCCCGATTGAAGAACGTAACATAGCGGGCATCGAACTCATCATCTGTTTCCTGGGGGCCGTGAGATGACATACGGAATTGACCAGAAGTGGCTAATTGGACATAAAAATGTGGTAATTAAAATCATAAAGTTGAAATTTCAGAATTTCATTCCAACCAATTAAACTAAGATTTGACTTTCAGTTAAGTGAATAATCAAGATCTAATTACCTGCAAGGGCACTCCGCGTTTGGATCATGTTTCGACGAAGGGCTGCTGACCCGTACCGAGCGAAAAGTCGCAACGCCATTCTGTTGTGGCTGGGCAGCGCTGGTTTACTGTTAAAAAAATCAAAACATTAAAAAACTAGCACAACACTTCCACAAAAAAATATGCACAGAATCTGGGTCGGGGAATATTTGAGGTTCGCAGTAAATTCGTATAAGCTCTTATATTGCAACTGTATACTTAAGAGCCCCCGCAAACAACGAAGGCTAATGCTAGTCCAAAATGAAAATTGAAAATCAATTTTGAATTGTTGACTGCCGTATCCACCGATTCGTTGAGTGCAATGTTTAACTTTTGGCAAAGTATACGTTCAACTAATTAAATATTTTAAATAAAAAGAACTTACTTTTTTGTACAGTTATTGGAGTGCCGTTCAGAGTCAAATTTTACCACTCCGTTCTCCTGTGTATTTCATGCAATGCTAAAGCATGTGATATCGCGGGGCCTGGGCCGAGCCAGCCTCTCTCCGTCTAAATCGCCATCTACCACACAATGCAAAATTTGGCAAATCTTAGCACTAGTTGTCACTGCTGCTATGTTCCGAAAGTAAAGGACTTAAAATTTTTTGATTAACCAAGTTAATTTAAGTGGTATTCTAAACTAAAAACTACACTGATTAATTACATTACGTATCCTCGTGTCTATCTATCCAGCTGCTCCATGTTCAATGCAGTCCACAGAATGGGCAGCATTAATTTCATCCCATGCTTTTAAAGTAACAATTTCGTTTATTGTTTTTGAATTAGACAAATAAAAATATCGGAAATACTTATGGTCGTCAGGAAGTAAATAAGTTTAAGAACCTATTGACCTAGCTGACACATCTAATAATTCCACTTCCTCTCGGTGTTCTGGCTCAGCCTCGTTGATATGAATATTACGGTTTTTAAGATGTCTCATCATATTGCTTAAATGTGTAAAAACTTTTTCGCAGCCGGGCCTGGGACACTTGACTTTGGTGATTCCTTTTATTTCTTGTCCAGCTGCAGTGTTGCGAGCAGGGTATACATTTTTTTTTCGCCTAGAAGCAAGCCGATCCTTGTTGTTGTTGCGCTGACTTCCAATTTTCTTACGAAGAGATGCAGCATTGCTGCCACTGCCTTTCTTAAGACGATCCTTGATAGTTTTTCTGTGAATATTCACAAGCCTTTTCAAATAAGAGGATGACTGAAACTCCTTGCTGTATTCTTTAGTTTTATGGGTTTGAGGCTTTGCTGTGATTGTCGTAACACTAATGCCTACCATATGGTTTCGTCTTTTGACATGTCTTTTCAAATTGGATGTTGATTTGAATGTCATGCAGCAGTTCACTTCGAGGCATTTGAAAATTTTCCGAGTTCTCGATCTCGACTTGTTTTTGGTGGTTGAGGGCGGCAAATCATCCCCATCGTTAACAATTGAAATTGCTTCAGATTCCACCGACGTTGTAGATGGAATTTGAACTACATCATCGACTTGGGCTGTAACTGAATCAGTTGTCGAAAGTGAGGGCGGCAGTGTCGGTGCCTCCAGAAGCGGCAGCTGGTCGTTGGGTTTTTCCTCTTGTTGTTGACTTGCAATTCGTTGTAACATTCTCCGCATGCTGCACGGCGAAGGTAATCTTAGTCCAAGCAAAGATCGCAGTTTGCTGTACCCAACACTACCAAATTCTTCAAAGAGAGTCATCGCATATTTCTTGTCTTCCTTGCTATAGTGCTTTGTAGCAGTGCTGCGATTCGCGCACATCATCCACTGGTTCCAAATCAGCGTGGCCAATGGACCCACCTTAAAGGTATTGTTGATGATCTCCTTCAACTTGGTTTGCGGGATTAGATTGTTAGGGAGGGTGTTTATTGAGCTCAACGATTTTCGTAGTCTGGAGTACCTCTGCCGCGACGACTTCAACTGGCGAATATAATATTTTAAGTTTGATGTTGTCGACGTGCTAAGAGGGGTCGATGGGTTGACACCCTCAATGGGGACGGGGGCGGATTTAAAATTAGACTTAGTAGGTTCAGGTTGTAGACTCAATGTTGCAGTCGGTAATGCCTCCACGGATGGAGGTGTTGAGGATTTCCAGTTCTCCTTCAAAGATATTGCTAGTAGCGTTTCGGCAGCTTCCCTTCCACTTGCTTCTTGTAAATTGTAACTCGATCGAGTCGGCTGTATGAAAACGCAAGTATAACCATCAGTACATTTTGGTTAGTCAGAAAAATAATGCCCATCGATAGATTCAACTCTCATTCACTCATTCATTTCGAAACTGAAAACTAAAGACAAATAAAATCACCCTACTTCCCCGTGATCTAATTGTAATTAATTCACATGTAAAATTGAAATTAACGACTTCGCATGGCAAATGAAGCAATGAATGCTAGGATTAGCATATTTGTCTGTGACACTAGTAACTAGTTTAAGTCACTTCAAAATATAGACCTCCACATTCTCTAAGGCTGCACTAGTAGTCGCTACCGCACTTTTGTTTCTTGTCAGTTTCGTCCTTGTTGTTTGTTTCTTCAAACATTTAATTTGATTGGGTTTTATACAACATCCGGCTTCACCAAACATTTTTATGCTCCTGATTTGGCTAGTAGATGTGAAACCTAAATTGTAATTTAAATATGTTGATACCACGTGATAAAACATTAAATACTATTTTAATACCAGGTTAGAACGAAACCACCTGTAGGAATCAAATTACCTGTAGGAAATTGTGTATGTGGTTACCTGTAGGAATTTGCACGGACACTGGCAATGATCGTAGGCGCCAAGGCGTAATTGAACACATTTCATCACCCTATGCGTCACAAAAATGATATAAATTTAGCAAAAAAACTTACTACTACTACTTGTACTTATGATTTGCAACTTATTGTTAACTGTTGTAACACTAACAAACGCACATCTGGAATTTCATTAGGCTTCGGCGATAATGTTAGAACAGAAGTGACAGGAGAACGATCCAGTGACGGAGTGACACAGGGTGTCGTCGGTGTAATTGTTGTAATGCTTGGTTTCGGGCTATTCCACTCGCACTCGCTGAATTTTTTGATTGTGAGCTTCCCCGCCCATGCAGTGGAACTTTGAGAAGATGTAGTACCTAAATTAGTTGATTTACACACATTATTGTAAGCAGGACACATTGACGTTTTAGATAAAGCTGGTTTAAGATTAGCATTTACCCAGCACTGTCGACACTAGCAATGATGGTAGAAGCGTTGAACATGGTTTTACATCCTGATGCGGTATTAAAATCAAGCATTTAAATTTTATACAATAACTAGTTCATATGGTAGTGCTGTAATTGGCATGTATACCTACCTCATAGTCATAGTCTTCACTTGGCTTTGATGAGGACAGTGTCACAGTCACAGAAGGTTTAAGTGACGGAATGGCATTTGGTCGAACCCTTGTTCTCCTTGTATTTTCATTCTCATTTAATTGGTCTGGGCTGAAATGATCTGAACAAACGACTTTACGGCAATTTGTCGTCTTGAAATTCAGGTTAAGAGCAGCACACCATTTCCGTCTCCTTTGCAAAGCAACTAAATTTAATTGAGTTCTTCGGTTGGCAGTCAATTTTAATTTTTCCCAACTTACTTTTCTTCATTTCTCGGAAACTTGAAGAAACTTTGAGTGTAGTGGCGGTTACTCTTACTCTCACATCCCTTAACACTACAAAGATTTACCATTTTTTAAAAAATATAACGAAAAAAATTTCTGTTTCCGTGTTCTTGTTAACAAGATTTAAACGTTCACCGTGGCGCCGCCCGATACACGACCGTGTATCGATGCTCCATGTAAACATGCAACTAAAAACGAATGCGTTCATTTCAACTGCAAAACCTATCAGTGATTGTCTTAAAAAGCATTCTATAATTAAATTCACTAGACGTGTTTAACTATTGATGCTGTGTAAATGTTAATAAGCCACAAAAATTATTTGAAATAAGGTTTGGCGTTTTAGGTGGGGATAAATGAGATTTGTTGCATGCTACCACTGAGTTCAAAAATTTCTACACACATTTCTGACTACTCCGGCAAACAGGGACAGAGGACAGAGACTAAACCAAAACAGAAAATGTCTCTGTTTCGAATTAGTGCTAACAGGTTAATAGCCACCTCAAAAGAATTAAATGGAACTCGGAGATCAATCGGTGGGTTTTGGAAATCCAAAGGCGGGGATAGCGATATCAGCGTCATTTCATCAGCAAGACAGCCAAAGGAAATAGTCCCTTCCGCGGAGGAGCTCGCAGTTGCCAGTAATTAAAATTAATATGTTTCTTAAACCTATATATGTGGAATGAGGAGTGTATTTATTTGAACTGATAGCTAACTTGTTACAACTATTATAGAGCGACCTCCTTTACCTATTATTATCGGACGTGACATACCTTTCCCAGAACCTGGACGGCAAATCCGCCAGGCATGGGTTGAGAACATNCGGACGTGACATACCTTTCCCAGAACCTGGACGGCAAATCCGCCAGGCATGGGTTGAGAACATGGATGCCGTGAAGGAAACAAAATTAGGTCTAATTGATTTACATCCAGGAGTTTTCGGAGCTTTTCCACATATGGACCTTATTAGAAGAAACGTCGCTTGGCAACTCAAGTTCAGGACCATTGTAAGTCAAAGTTCATCTGACTGATCTCCTTTTACCCAATATTTGGGTTACATTCCTTTGTGCAAGATGTAGCCTGCCTTTTAACTATTTAAAATATAAACAGAACTGGAATTGGGCTCCAACCAGAGCCGAAGTAGCTGGTACAAACAAAAAGCCTTGGCCACAGAAGGGCACCGGAAGAGCTCGACACGGGAGTCGAAAGAGTCCGATTTTCTTGAGAGGAGGAGCTGCTCACGGACCACGTAAGATATTATTTTACATTTACTTACATTTTGATACAATATGCGAATACAGTTTAACAATTTTTTTTATTTAGGTGGTCCAACTTCATATTTATTGGATGCCTCCCTTTTATACCCGAGTCAATGGATTAATTTCAACTCTCTCCGTCAAATTCGCACAAGACGATTTGAAGATCGTGGACTCACTTGATATCCCTTCCGATAACCCAAAGTTTTTACAAGATTTGATCGAGGAAAGGAAATGGGGACTGTCCGTCCTCTTTGTTGATGAGTACGTTAATTGAGAATAGACCCTCCTGGCTGAACCTGACTTAATTTTTTTAACTTTTCAGCACGGATTTAATGCCCCAAAACATTACGCTGGCTACGGAGGCAATAGGAGAAATGAATCTAATGCCAGTTTATGGTTTGAATTGTTTTCTCCATGTTGAAGCATGAAACCCTTGTCCTAACACTAGCTGCAGTCAATAGAATAGAAGAGAGGCTACTCTTTCAGCTTCATCGACATGACCCCATCAAACCCGATAAGAAATTGAAACTGTAATTTTTAATTCAGAAGTAGAAACAAAATAAATTATTACTATTGTTTTTCGCAAGGTTGTTTCTGGCTGTAATAATTAATTTATGGTTAATTAACTCGGGTTTACAATACACCAATTCGTGTTTAATGCGTAAATACATAACACAAAACAATACATTTTACATTAAATACGGTCATTTTTCTTACAATTGATGAGGTCCAACACGGTTGAGTGGGTAGGAATGGTAACGGCGCGGCGATGTGATGAGGCCACGATTTCTATTTTTTTCTAAAACGCGGGTGGGCACATTTAACACTTCTTACTATCACTAATCGTAAGTTAGCCAAACTGTCTAATTTAATTTAATATCCGGATTTTTGGAATGTCCTTCCAGTTGCAGTCAGATGCTAGTTGGTTACCGTCTCATTAAGTTAAATATTTGTACGACATTTGAACATTCAACGGATAGCATGCAATTTAGTGAGATTGGGATCATTTAATCACACCCCCAAAGGGTCACCCTGTTGGCGGCGGCAGCAATTGTTCTTGTAGGCCGCGCCTGAAGACGACGAACTTCACGTCTCAAACGCTTGACCTCCTGCGAAGAGAAATAGATGAAACTGGTGTTAAACTACGAAAGTAACGAGTATGAGTAAAGAAAATATTAACGTATTGATCAATGTTGGCCGCAAAATGTAAAGGCAACGCAATACAATAATAATAATTATTATAATTATTAGCACCGATTATTGGTTTAAAACAGTTTAGTAGTCTATTAGCTACCTTTTCATTGAACTTGACAATGTACTCCTGAAGTCGAATTGTATTCTGAAGGGCATTAACGAGCTGCTGCTGATACGACTTGATTGTGAGTCTCTGGGCCTTAATGATTTTATCTTTCCCTTTTATTTCCTTCAGTTTCTCCGCCACGGTCACCTCACACTTCTTCCGTTTTCTGGTTCCTTGATTACTTGATCCCTGTTGTATGGTGTTGGTATTGGTGCTCGCATTGCTGTAAATATTTAGAAGGTAAATCTCATTAAATTATTACTATATCTAAATCCGTACCCAGTTGAAAAGCCCTAAGAATGCAAAACACAAGATAAAGCCAATGGCACAGCAGCAGCCCGAAAGTTTAAGTAAATTAAAAGGTTGATTAAACACAAAAAAGTGCAATGTTACCCCCCATTTGTAGCAGCGGCTACTTCCGGGATGCTCAGTTTCCGGTGCTGGCAACCCAACTGTCGGAACAGTATTCAAATTCAAGTGATTTGCAGGAGGTGGACCATTCTCGACTTCAACTTTAATTACAACAGGAGGTGAGGGGGGTGAAGACGATGACGGAGTTTGGGAATTCATTGTTAAATCCATATCTGCGACTTCAAAATTACAAAGTAATCGGTAAATGTGTTAGGAGAGCTGAGTTTTCGTCGTCAATCTTAAACTGTGATGTGCCTAATGAAATCAAATGGTGATTGATTAACTTTATGAGTCATTACAGTTCGGGGATTTCAAATATGTGCGCCAGAGCTGGCGCTTCTGCTCAATGACGTATTACAAGGGGCAACTTGCCATGTGCCATGTGGTGCTATACGGTTTTTTTGCACCTGCAAATTTCTTGTAGATTCCTATCGGGGTTTTCGGTTTGAATATATAAGAGATTATGTTTTTTTAATCAATGGGAAAACGAATGACCCGGTTTCGATGATTGATTTCAATTTATTTCATTGCTCTCAACCATAGCCTTTTCATTAAGGGCGGACCAAAGCCTACGCCAGTTGCTAAAAGTGGACGTTAAATACCAACAACGTTAATCAACAACAAAGTGATTAAATTACAAAAAAAACACAAACAAATGATTATGAAACTTGGCATCATTGTGATGATAGGTGATATGACTAAAAAGAGAACTAAAATTAATCTTGGCCTGTGCGGTGCAGACGACGACTGTGATCTGTTGACTAAAAATGTGTATGGCGAATTTGTGATAAGTTACTTGATAACATTCCTTAAGTCATGCACTTTAGTATTACTCGTTTACGTTACCCTAACCTTCTACAAACAATACAGTTCCTGATTAAGTACGTGCAATAATTAACTCATACGTATGTTAAAACAAATAAATACGGCCAGTAAAATACCTAAAAACTGGGCGAGGACATCCTGGAATTGATTTGGAATTCAGAACACTGATTCCGTCACACTAAATTATACAGCATTTCCTCCAACAACTAACAAATTTAGTGATTACTTAATTAGTAGCACCGTTTTCGTAATTAGTATTACACAATCAACTACTGCAACTAATACTAAACGGCAATCGCCGTGCATAGTTTTTGGTTAATTTTTGTGATCTCCAAGTCCTTCCTAAATAATGTGCCCTCAAGTCTCGACTAATAATAGTGCAGTGCTCCATATCCACTTACACCACACAATTATCTATGTAAGCGAGAGTTAATTTTGAACAGTGATTAGTAAATTAACAATCTACGGAAGTCTAACTTTCGACATTTTTCCAAGTCGAGTATGTCTAAACATTTCTCACTATTCTCACCCATATGCGACTAATCCTAGTAAGTGTTTAAAGAATTTGAACTCTTTTCAGAACTCCATCATGCCTAGTATTTGTAACTTGGACACTCAGGATTTCGAAGTAGGGCTGGAAGATGAGACAGGTGTGCATGAACCTCCACCCGTGGCATATGGAGATATTGCGGGTGGAGGACAAGTTGCTTTGAGTTGGCCTAAAAGTATTTTGACTTCCGAGAAAGCTGGTCGTAAATCCGAATTCAAATTCCATGACTTCCGCATAAGATCATAAATAGCTGGAGGGCATCCCTCAGGAATCTCCATTATGTACCCGTGCTCAATTTTACGAACAACGTCAGACAAGAGCTAGAGAATAGAGCAGCACAATTAAATAACTGCAAAGTAAGCCTATTGAACTTGTAGACTTACTATTCTAGGATAAGGGACTCGTCCAAAGGAATATACTTCCCAAAGAAGAACTCCAAAGCTCCACATATCTGACTTGTTAGAAAATTTCTAAACAGAAAAGCAAAACATGTTTATAATTTCAGCTGGTAAAGTCTAGTTTAAATACATACAATCCCATCCCATCTAACTCACGTTTTTCTTTAAAGCTTCCGGAGCTGTCCATTTGATTGGAAGTTTTCCGGACATTTCGGATATTACAGTCTCCTCCCTCCAAGCAAGCCCAAAATCTGCAACTTTGGCAATTCCTTCTTCAGAAATTAGCACGTTCCTTGCTGCCAAATCTCGATGAACAACCTTTCTTCTCTCCAAGTACTCCATACCAGCACAGGTATCACTGAAAATTTTAACCAATTGCATGTAGGAAGCAATAAACAACTAGACGCAGACAGGGGAATAGAGGTTTGGACTGGAATAGCAAAGAAAAACTCACTATGCGAAGTTGATTTGATCCGTTTTTGTAACATGGAGTCTACCCCTTGATCTCAAATAGTCCAGTAGAGATCCCTTACTCATGTATTCAGTTACTAGGTAAATGTTACTCCCCTCTAGAACGACTCCAAGAAGTTGAACAAGATTTGAATGTTTCAGTGACCTGTCAAAACCAGACCGTATTAGCAAACTAATATAAATGGAGTAATTGCACTTTTAAACTTACGTCATGAGAGAAGCCTCCGCTAGAAACTTTTCGGCTGCCTTGCTTGTATCCTTCAAAAGCTTGACTGCAACTTTTTCACCACGTAAAAGGCCAAGTCGCACTTCCCCAAACTCGCCTTTTCCAAGTGATTCTTGCAACTAAAATGTACAAAAACAATAGCGACGGGTGAGTAATTACTCGAGTTACACTATGCACCAAAATTGATGGGGCAGAGATATTTCAAATGTTTGTGTGCTTCCCAAATAAGAGCAGCGTCGCAAACCAATAGTATTTTTTAGTCATATTGTATAAAATTTAATACTAAACAAAATACCAAAAAA
>JAAXYW010003602.1:0-11219 GCA_036851895.1 Orthonychiurus folsomi | reverse complement strand
AGTGCTGCCAGGAACAGGCAGCCAGCAAAATGCCTCGAGGTTTACCTTCCCAGCTAAAGCAGTTGACCAGAAAGGAGGCCTGCTACCTTTTATGGATTACGTGCCAAAATATTATGCACAGAATCCGTTCACTAATTTGGGATTAAGGAATATTTTTTTGAGTGACATTATGCGAATATTATTATTTGAAGAAATAGATTATTATGTAGACACTGACACTATAAAGTTGAATATGCCTATCGAGCAAAACTTTTTTCCGTTTTGGATATGGACAATGGGTCTAATCGGAACATCAAAAGCAAGTTTGCTACAGCCAGCTATTTGGCGTGCTGGGATTATCTCGACGACTGTCTACAATTTTGCAACTTGTCAAAAAACAACAGAGAAGTTATCATTTGACATATATTTGGCACCGTTTGATTGGAACGCATGGGCATTGTTTGGAGCAACACTCATTTTAGTTCAGTCAACTATGTGGGGATTCTACTATTGTGTTACACTATCGGGTGAAAGGCGCAACCACAAGTGGGGTTTTGTATACAATGTTCTTGCCATGACCGCTGGAAATGTACTTGAAACAGCACCCCAACCAATTCAGGAAATTCAGAAGAGTCCAAACCTGCTCTTTGTATATAAAATTATATTTGGCTTGTGGGGGCTACTTGCAGTTATAATTTCAAACGAATACCGCAATTTCTTTGTGGTAGACATGATTGCACCTAGGCAGATCATGAGTGGTCTCGATCAATTTTCTTAAGCCAATATGTTTGAGTTTTACGTAAATGCAGATTTTTATTTTAGGCTGGCAGAAAACATGAAGCGTTCAAACGTCATAATGGCATCCAACAACGTCATTATGAAATGCTTGAAAAAACCGAATTCTAATTTCAGCATGCATAACGAGGCAAAAACGCTGGAGAATTATTCGAGGTTTCCTTCTTCAACCCTGCTGCAACTTTCAAAAGACTTCGGCTTTACATTAGAAAAACTAACACGGGAGGATATCGACCTAGTGTATCAACGCAATTTGAAATTGAGGCCGCTTTTTGGCAAGGCACGTATGAGAATTCATGATAGAAACAATATATACAGCGTCTTTCACAAAGAGGGCGCATTTTTATACGACAAACTAAAAACTTGCTCGAGGGTAGCACTAATTGAAGAAAATGAAGATCTTGACGCATTCCTTAGCTATACAAAACTAAAAAATTGGCTTGCCGTGTTCACCAAAGGCAAAGAGTCTATCTCAGTAACCAGAATTTTATTTAGCTTCAATGGATGGAATTCGGAATATTTCTATTTATTTATGCAACTTCTATTGCAGTCTGGGGTTTACGGTATTTGGGAAAAGTACTGGAACATTTATTTCCCGAGTCTTTGGCCAAAAGCATTGCACGAGTTGAGAAAAACGGATGTACTGGGAAATGTATTCATTCCTACCTCAACGAATACAACAATTGTCACTGCATTTTACATATACATTGTGGGAATGGGAATCGCCTTTGCCTCTTTTTTAGTTGAGCATCAAAATAGAATTCTACTCGCCGTACATTTTTTAACAGAATATGCTATACTTCGGACTGCCAGCACTTGCAAATGGTTCTTGACAAAATTTCAACAAATTGTATTCCAATCAAGGGAAAAGTTGTTGCTACTTAGAATGGATATTCTTAGAACGTGGCTTGCTTGTAAGGCTAGGATGCACCGGCGCAAATAATACATACCAAACAGCTAGGTACAATATAGCAAATGCAATAAACAAATAGTGCTGACAATTAAGCCTCAACGTGCAAATATAATTCAATTTATGGCATTAATTTTTGCTTTGCTTAAACACGCGGTGCTCTAATGTGTTTTTTGTGGCGTGCATTGCAGTGAATAAACACATTGGCAACAATCCAATCTAATTAGATTTACATTACAGGAGCCCTCTAATTCCGCCTTTGTAAAATTTCAACAAAGGTATAGAGCACTCGGCAGCTGATTCGAAGTTAATTGCAAAGTTCCTAAGATTCAAAATGGGTTGGTCTTCTCTGGTTTACTCTTATTTGAAGTATTCTGTCTTAAGAAAGCTTGCTTTTCAAGGGCTCACACAACTAAACGAGTCTTGACTAATGGGGCGTGCAATTCACGTCCACCTCTCGCCCCAAGCACACGTAGTAGCAACAACCGATCCAGAGAAAACCAATTTTTAATGTTAGTAAGTAAATGTTATCCAAAAGTAAAGGGGTTAAAATTTCAAATGAGTTTGGATTGTCTTGGTGTCAAGAGGTCACCGGTTGCCCCTAGATGGCTGGGACGGATCCTGCCCTTGCATGCGGAGACTTGGGGCCCGCTTCACCCCGCGGGTGAAGCGTGCGCTTGGACTCGACGTCCGGGGTGATGAATAAATGGCCAAACAAGTGCAAAAAAGAGACTTTAATCACGACGCTCTAAACTAAGACTTCCACTCCAACGACAACTGCCGACCAACTGCCTCGAAAAGGAGATTCCCTTCTTCTTTTCCCTCACGTCCTCCTCACCATGGGTCACGGTGACAAGGACTCCTCGTGCGTGTGATTCCCATGAGAACACACGCACGAGCATGGCGCGCCAACTGGGTCGAGGGAACGACTTTCGCGATTGCAAAAGACTGCGAAACGTGCAATCGCTGGAGGCGATCACCAGCCCTGGCTGGTGCATGACACTTGGTGTGGAAGTGGTGCATAAGGACTTTACATAGCATCCAAACTCGAATATTTTCCGAGTAAGTCGGAAACGGGCAAATGTCTAGGGTGCAAAGTGCACATTATTTACACTTTATTCCGTCGATTTGTTCAAAGTACCGTAAATAGAATCCGCCGATTTTGTATTTCGGTTCACATCTAATTAGTTGTAACTATTGATTTTAAGAAATTATGCCAGGCCACACTATACGTCTGTTAAACTTGTATTCGAGTATACATATTGAAATCACCGTTAGGTCAGTGGCTTGAAGCATGCGACTTAATAAAACTATTCTGACTTGAATTGAATGCACTTTTTTATTAGATTTCAAATTAGCCAAACATCATTAATAAATAAACAACTTAATCGAATTTGAGAGTTAAACCGCGAACCAATAATCCCTAAAAAATCTTGCAGGAGTTATTTTTTGTTGTGAACTTATCCCGGTCTCGGCTTTGGCTTTTCCCAATGCTTGTCTTTATAACAGTTCCCGGCACTGCCGCTGTAGCCAGCTGGACAACCGCTGGGTCTTGGAGGTTTGTCTGCTCGACCAGGAGGTTTCGGTGTAGCTTTACAACCACGGCAATTAACACCTCTGGATTCCGGATCGGGAGCCGGCGTGACGTCTTCTGCTTGTCGCTTTTTAATCATGGCCACTGGTTCTTTCACTGTGCCTGCGTCTGCCTCTCCCAGTGCTGGATATCTAAGTGCCTCTTCCAAATCACCTTTTGTGTTGACGGCATCAAGATTAGCTGGAATTCAAATAAACAACCACATGAAGAACAATTCCGAACAAAATTTAACATATTTAGCAATTTAATTCGAGGCTTACCTGAAAATACCAAACCGAAGACAGTTACTAGCAGAAACAACTGGAAGTTAAAACCCGCCATACTGATGTAAAACACTCGTAGTCTACTAGTGATACTCTGGTTTGGACAATTATTTGTACGACCTTATGTGGTTACACGTTGCATACTGTCAACACGGAAGTTGTTCCAAATCCTGGAAAAGCGATTGACCTCAATGTAACAACATACATGCCAGCATTGTTATTGTAGTTTATGTCTACTGCTGCTTGTATTAGCAGTGTAATGAAATGCAATTTTTAAAACAAGCTAAAACTACAAAATATTCAAATCAGGTCCCTGCACGAGTCTCAAAAATTGCCTTGTTCTCCAAAACGCAATGTTTCTAGTTTGCAATGCAATGTAGGCTATATTGCAAATTGAACACTCTGTCACTTGTGTACTATTTTATAAAATTTAAATCCGTCCACCATCAACTAAAAATAAATATGAAACCCGGCTTCATTGCAGAACGTTATCATTGAGCAGATTATTATCCCACTCATATGCACTTGCAGTATGTCTTCATCTTAATTGCTACGTGCAATACACTTGCCATCCGATGGTGTAGAATCACATGTTTTCTAGTATTTAGTTTTCGAATAATAAATTCAGGAGTCAGGGCCCAATTCATATTACATTATTCTCAAGTTCAATTCTATGATTACCAACAATGAAAATTAGCAGATATTGGAATCAGACGAATTCGACCTCAAATCAGAAACTGTTGTGAGCGTTTAATCTGGCATTGTCTGTTGACATAGTAACAACTAATTTAACTGAATAATATTAAACCACAATGACAGATTTCGCATTGAATCTGATGAGATGCTGGTGTCGATTCAACCCCAAACTGACATGAACAATTCTTTAGCCTTTGATTGTGTAAAAAAATCCAAAACAATTGAAAAATTGGTCCAAAATATTAGCAACATATTTATTACTCGTCGCAGCTAATCACAAAAACAACCATTGATTACAGCTACAATATGTCCCTGGTTTATTTTTAAAGAAGGTAACAGAACCTTTTCTTTTCAGCAGCCTCATAGTGGGTGATCGAATTTAGGTGGTCGGTTTGAATGGATATATGTGGGCCGGACGCATCATCGAATCTCTCTTTTGCGTAAAGAATGGTTCCTTGAAGTATGGATTCCACTTTGCACGCATGAATTCTGTTGGAGATATAATCACCTTGTCTGATAAAGTCACTCTTCAAGGATTCTACTGCATGTGTCGGACCCGCAAGCAAAATATGGTAATAGGTTTTGAAATTCGCTTTATTTTTAACAGACTTGATGATTTCTCTAGCTCTGCTATGTTTCATGTCCGTCTTTATTTCACCTGCATCTTGTGCAATAGCGCGAATGATATCCTTGTCTAAGCGATAAGCGCCTGCACTCCAACCTTCATCGTTGTTACAAAGAAGAACAATTAATTTCCCAGTCCCCCGCGTAACCTTGCAGTTCTTCAGATACCAAAATGCTAATGCGCAATTCTCACTTATAATTTCCACAATTTGAAAGCCTTCATTTTTGACTGCTTTTGATAATCTATCTTTCTCATCCGGTGTTGACGAGACTGGGACCGCAATAATGCACCGATCAAAACTATTTTGAAATATCTTTTCAACATCAGTTTTGAATTTTTTGACAAGTATGTGAATTTCGCTAGGGGAGTTTTCATTTGCTCGAGCTGTTTTATAAAATTTGATTCCTTCTTTCGACGGAATTCCACCAGCAATAAAAAAATGGCAAGCGTGTATTCCAACATACCCATTTTTTGAAAGTGTAGGCAGTGAACTTTTTGAATCGTAGTCTGTGCAAGCCATATTAAGATTATTAGATAGGGGTGGGGCAATTACACGAGGTTTTGAGACGACGCTCAATTCGAGCCGGCTTGTTTCCTCGGCTAATTTCATATTCAGAATTGTATGATAGCTTTTGTATTCCTCATTAATCCTGGTCGTTAATTGAGTCAAGTTTAGTTCCATCCATTCTGGCATGCAATTTAATTCCCCCATTTGGGATTTGAATTTCTGAATTGTCCGATTTTCCGCCATTTTATGGACTTCCTGCAATTGGGATAGTTGTTTTACCCTTCCAAATTGCATTTCACGGGTCATTTCTTTCTGGTAGTAATGAGTCCAATAAGTCATCGACTCTGAATACGAAATATTCGTTTCTGTCTCCAATGGTTTATTTTCATGTTGAGAGATTTTTGCAAGTGTCGGTGTTTGTGTTCGGCAAACTTGAAGCAATTGTTTTTGAAATTCATTAATGTGAAAATCCTTCCAGGCCTGGTTTTGAAAATGTGGTTCAGCAATTTTGAGGAACATGTCCAAAATTTTTGTTTGAATGGCCTCAAAATTGTGGGTGGAATTTCTAACGAACTCTTGTTGGTAGTAAGCAAGTGCTAATTGAATTGAAAATTGTAATGCATTTTCTTGACTTTTCAATTGCTCCAGGGTCATTTGAAGTTTTTCTTCGAATTTATTGATGAGGATTTTTTTCATCTGCTCATCGTGATCGTTGGGTGGTTTAACTGATAACAATTCCTGCTTGAATTCGTTAAAAACCTCATGCAATCTCGTCGAAGTTATTCCTGGACTGGATTCCAAGTGTTGAACCAGTGTACCGTCGTACTGATGTAAAACATGAAAATAGTAATCAAGACTTGCCTTCAAATCGGACATCTGGACAGAGCTATTAATTTGGTTTTCTGGAATAGAACATTCTCGAAGGGTAAGGTGTAATGCTCTTTGGAAAGTAGTTTCCTCCAACTGATCATTTTTCCCAGAAATTGGGATCTCTTTGAACATATTGCGTATATTCTGACGTAATCTCTTTTCAAAATTAAGTCGATCGACTTCGGGCCTTTCTTCACTGTAATCAAATTCGGATGAGCAGCCAGACTCAGAATCAGCAATCGAGATCTCCGCCTTTGCTTGAATTTTCTGTTGAACAATATCCGGTTGATTATCAGGTTCACAAATTGGGTCAATATTAACATAGCGTCCGTCTGCAGAAATAAAATAAAATTCGTGGACATTTTCAAATTCCGTTGTTTGAGCCACGGCGTCGATATTGTGTGACTCTGGAAGTGAACTCAAACTCGAAGTCACTGGTTCTTTGTAATGTTTGCTCAATATTTCCTGTGGACTTAACTTTTTCTGGTTTTCTGAAATTAGATTCAAAATTGGATCAGCTCCTTTAAGAGTTGGTTTGTTCTTCTTAGATATTTCCAGTTGACTCAAATATTCTTCAAGGGAAAGTTTTTCAGATTTTGTACTGAATTGCACAGGAATAAGTTCCTTTGATATCTTTTCAAGTTCGAGGTTAGTTTCCAAAATCAAAGACGATGATGGCGGATCAACTTCCATTTCTTCAAAGTGTTCACCTCCCGCCTCAGCCGTGCTTGTATCCATAAATACTTCATGATTTCCGATTGAAATGTACGATTCAATCAAATGTGGCATGTTTACGCCTAAACCAATTTGACCCTCAATTTCTTTTGGTGACAAATACAATCGTCCAACAATACGTGTAAGAAATTGTGTCCAGTTGGATTGGAAATCAGGACCGTCCTCACTTGGCATTAAAAAGCAATTGACTTGCTTCACATGTTTTTTCAACAATAGCATTGCCGATGTTTCCGGTTGAGACTTCAGAATGTGGTTAATATAATTTTGTCCGCCTTTAGGCCCAAACAGGAATTCCTTTGGTTTGTCCCAATTTTGAACAAGAATAGTCAGTTGCTCGATCATAATATTTTTTTGTCTAAGGTCAACTAACCACGACAGATCTTCGTCCTATTAAAATTGTTGATTAATCTCTTACCTTCGGTAAACTTAACACAAAATGCCATAGCCTATTACCTGTATGGATCCTAAGGTCAAACAAATCACATGCGAAGAAATGTGGGCCAAAATGCCGGACAATTTGGTGAAATTGTTGGTGAAATCGACACCGGAGGAACAACAGCCTCTGGTTTCCAATATAAATAGAGCCAAATTTTGATCTCCATCGTATCTGACAAGCATTGGATGTGTCGTTGAAATAATTCGACTTGGTCCATTTTCAATGCCGTGACTTTCGTCTGAATTCGAATAATTCACGTTTAAAGTGTCGATTCCATTCTCTTGTGCAATAAATTTGACAAAGGAACTAGTTAGTGGGTAATTTGCCGTTTGTGCTCCTTCGCCGATTACGCCGATAAGAGCCACGGGCATGCTTTGGAGTTCTGGATTACTAAACACTTCACTAATATTCTCATGATTGAAGATCAGTTCACCATCACTAAATGAAACGAAATTTGAAAAATGTAAAGAACCATAACCGTCTGGGTTTGCCGTTGATTCATCCATTGTGGTCAAAGGTAAACCTGAATTTCAAAGAAAACACTTTCAACGTTAGTTTATGGAGTTAAATATTTTCAATTTAGACTGGCTTTCCTGCTGTTGATCAAGAGCGAATAGGATAGAAATGCAATAATTCACACTGAGTCAATGGGAAAAATTATTTGCAACTGACTGGATTGGACTTACACAAGTAAAAATGCGATTAGATAGCGACACAAGTCGGACAAGTGATCTGCCGTCCTTTCCAATATTCGATTTACAGAGTTACAATTTATTACGCTCTGGCTTTCAACTTTTGTATTCATTTACATTACGATACGAGTACATAATTTTGGTTATTTTATTGTAAAACTACAAATCATGGACATTTCGAAAACACGATCGCTAAATTTCTATAAACAAAATTATAACCTGCCAGACCAATTTGCAGGTATTCTAGCCGGATTTGAAGAGTCGATGAAGTATCCACTTCCAATGCATATTCTACAGGAAATCTTAAAAAAATTCGGCTTTCGAGAACGTAAGTAAACATACGGAACTATGATGGCAATTGATCGGAAACATACATACTTTTTTTGTTGTTATCATTTTAGTGAGCCAGGATTTAATTCCATCGTCACCTCCAGCTGAAGAGTTGTCCGTCATTGACGAGATTGTGAAAGGCATCGAGGCATTGGGACATAAAATTGAAAAATTTGAGGGTCCATGTTTTAATCAGACCTATCGATCATTGAGAGAAGCTTGTACCAAATATCAATTTCAACTTGATGATCTTAAAATTGGCAATGATGAGGATTATCGAAAAAAACGAAAATCTTGCATTGTCCGTGCTGAAGCTTTGGCTATTGAACTGGGTTCAAAAGTTCACTCAACAGGGGATCCTTGTAAAAGATGTACATGATACCAATTTCAATTCACTTGAATATTATACATATACCATTTTATATGACTAATTTGAAGCAAATAAAAATAAAGCTGAGCTGTTATCTCTTTTTATCCAACCAGACGAGTTTATCTCACATTATGTATGAATTTTTTGGCTTGGTCGTCGTGGTCTCTTGGTGTGCAGAAATTATTGTGATTCATATATTTTTCATGAATTTGAGTTTCAAGCCTCTCTTCTCTAATCTTGACAGTTAACAGCTTCTGAAGATAAAGTAAAAATGATTAGTTATTTGAAGCCCAGAGAGCTTATTCAAATGTGAGCGGCCAAGTAAATTTAAGTCTACTAACATTAAAATAATGTAAAGACATATTTTATTTTTACTTAATTTTTTCTTTGGTTAATTGATTTACCGTTGTTTTGCGTACTTTCAGGGAAGCGAACTATTCAAGTAATAATGAGAGTCTGGATAGAATTCTTAACAATGGAGAATTTGTGAAACTCGTTAAAAATGTCGACGATCAGTTCGAATTTGACCGAGAATATGCAGCATCATTATTTGAGTCTCCCGAAGTGAAAGGATGTCCTGTGGCCATTGTTGCAGCTTTGGGTTGCAATATAAAGGGAAATCATAAGCTGATTGCAAAAATGATTCAATATCTAGTAAAGTCAAATGAAAACGTGGGCAATGGCGATGGGCGAGGGAAGTTGTTGAAAGAGGAAGACATTGTTGCTCAATTCAAGACAGCAATTCTTGAAAGTAGTACCGATGAAATGAGTATTATTATATGGTCCAAACCAATATTTGTTTCCTTGGCGGAAGGTGGGCAAGTGGCAGTATTTTTTCTGGATATTTTAATTGGTACTATGGACGAAAGTCTGATCGCACTTTCAGATGATCAGATGAAGAAATATTTCCAATTGGCCGGTTTGTGTGTACATCTTGCATCGAACATAGTTTACTTCAACAAGGACTCACTAAATGTAAGATTTGCACCTTTTTGGGAGCAATAATGGATCATTTATATTATTTTATATTCATAACAGAACATTGATTGGGATCACCTGTCAAAAATAACTGGGGAAGGTCTCAGAAGCTCAGAACTCAAGGGACATCAAAAAATTACATTTCTGATTTGTGATTGGGTGCATCCACTCTCCTTCTCTCATGGAGAGAGGGGCGGCGCCAAAGCACTTAAACAATTTATCAATGATAACCAAACCCATCACAACATTTCATATCTTAAGAATATATACTCAGAGCTGAACTGTTTTCTTCTTCCACCGTTCGGGGGCACTCATGACGAAAGGCTGAGAACTGATTTTGACCAACAACTAATCAAATTCTTGGAAACTGTACTTCATCGTTCCTACATTGATCCAAAGAAAATCTCTGGTAGTGTCATCAAAGGTACCGAAGTAGTGGAAATGATTCAAGATTACTCTGACTCCTTGGAGAGGAATGATCCACCAATAAATCTTCAGGACCTACCCTCAAATAACGATACAAATTCTGACAGCTTTAATCAAGTTCCGTCTTTAGAAGGAATCCTACAAAATATAAAAAAAGAGAAACAACCAAACACAACTGAACCTTCTTCCAATGATGGTGAGCAGCTTGTATGCAGCCGGACATCTTCAACAATCCCGGAAGTTGTATTACCATTACCTATTAAAACGATTCCACAAGAATGGCATTCAACACATTTTCAGAATGAGAGTAAGATATCAAGTACTAAAAAAATGTCATTGGCAGAGTTTCTCACTAATTACACAACGAAGCCATCAATTTCTGTCATTCCAAAGGAGCAATCAGATCAACTTGAGGAACGTAAAACTTGGCAGTCATTTCAATCCAAGACAGCTAAAGATATATTAAATATGAACCGTCCTGAACCAATTGGAACCATTTCAAATCACGAGACAATTCGACTCAGCTTTTGCAAAGATCTAACATTCCGTTCGACACTGCTCACACTTGGAGTAGTGTTGCGGTTGACCTTCAACCGTCAAGTTTCAACTATGAGCCTAAACTTCCTGACAATGAAGTATTTACAAATAATTCACAATTTGATCATAACCAAGGTCAGATTGAGGTTGACGCAATTGCCCTTGCTGATTTCGCCATAGTTGTTGCTGAAAAATACTACGAAGCCGAAATTATAAAAGCTATGGAAGTGGATCGTACAGACACAAGCACAGATTTGGAGCTAACAAATCGCAAAATCAGAAAGGAAGTCGCTGATGCACTGAAATACGCTTGCAAAATAAGCTCAGCAAAATTATTGACAGAACATCATGAAAAATTGCAAACTGAATTTGACGCGACGTACCAAGGCATTTACACAAATATATCTGTTATTGAGTAAATCAAAATATTCGGGTTGTCCCCAACACTGGTGGACACCACTTCTGAGTAAATGAT